>PVKA01017778.1:23192-45195 GCA_004027165.1 Ctenomys sociabilis | reverse complement strand
AGTCATGGCCAATGCTTGACCAGTTTGCTCTCTGTGAGAGCCCGAGAGAAAGTTTTCTCCATGTGATTCTCCCCAGGCACAGTGTAGATCATCAATCTCTTTCCTCTGTGGCTCATTAATCTTTTTTTTTTTTTTGTCTTTTTGAGACAGGGTCTCACTATGCAGTTCAGGTTGGCCTTAAACTCACTTTGTAGCTCACTGGTCTCGAACTCACAATAATCCTTCTGCCTAAGCCTCCCAAGTGCTGGGATTATAGGTATGCGCCACCACGCCCCACCTAAGATTGAGCTTTTGTACCTGGCAGCAGGATTGGGAACCTTGTGTCCCTGCTGCTTGAGTGTGAGAAATGCAGGTGCTGAACTCGGGCAGCTGCCTTAGTACCTGCAAGCTGGTGGGTACCAGTCATGGTCATAGGCCTTGCTCTATGTAGGCATCAGTTTCTGAGGTGACGGTGTCTGACTGCCACTGCCCTGGACGTGCTTGCAGCTCACCCCTCACGCACTGTCAACTGTGAGTGCCCACCTGAGGTAAAGGGCTGCAAGGGCAGACACATGCCGACTAAGTGCATTTCCTGTTCTCTTAAATGCAAGCTTCTAGCTAAGACATCAGGCCAGCTGATACTGACATAAGATGCCACTGGTCATCTTTATAGACTGATGACACTGTAGCCCTCATTTCTACTCTGCTGTTTCTGTGGGAAAGGCATCATATAAAAGAAAACATAATTGTTTGGCCCCATTTCTTTTTGCAGAACCAGAGAATGAACTCAGGCCCTTGCGCTTGCCAGGGAAGTGCTTATTCTGCTGAGCCATCTCCCTGGCCCCTGTTTGGTCCCATTTCAAACAATTTTTGAGGCAGGATCTTGCTAAGTAGCCCAGGTTGGGCTCAAACTTGTGATGTCCCTGCCTCAGTCTCCAAGTGCTGGGATCCTGACACACTTCAAATTTTTTTTGGACCAGGAATTGAACTCAGGAATTTGTGCTTGCCAGGCAGGTGCTTGTGCAGCTGAGCTACATACCTGGTCCAAAAATCCTTTCTGTTTTGGAATGGGATTGAACTCAGGACCTTGTGCTGGCTAGACAGGCATTTATGCCACTCAGCTATCTCCCCAGGCCCACTTTTCAAGTTTTACACAACTGCTAGTTTTTAATTCCATGACTGACCTTCTAAGCCCATGCCCTGTTCTGTGACATTCTCTGGGTTCTGCCAGTCCCAGTGGGCGATAATTATGTCAGCCACTGAGGGGCTCGGCAGCTGGGAGGGGCTGGCACTGAAACACAGACAGTGCAGATGGGGCTCTGAAACTGATTTTGTTCCCTGTGTGTTAAATATCTTAGCAGTACCCTCAAGAAAAGACAAATGATACACCTGGACACTTTCTCTGAAATCTCTTTAAGAAATTGTGTGATCAAGTGAATGTCCCCTTCCTCGGTCTCCTTTCAGTTGGCAGAACACAGTTCCTTTGTGTCACACAGCTCCTAGTCCCCAGAGTGGACCCGCTGTGGAACCTGAGCCGAGACCCCTCCTGGGGTTCCGCTAGGTGGTGAATGTGGCCAACCCTGGGCGGCACTAGGACAAGGGGTGGGGACAAAGAAAGGAAGCAAGTCTGAGGCAAGTGAGTCCCAGACAAAGGACAGAGAGTGCGCTGTCATCCGCTGCCTTGTCACAGCCCACCGTTTCAGATCTCACCCTCCTGTCCTTATTCAGAGCTGGCAGACATCCTGGAAGATGTCCCACTCTGCTGAAGTTCAAGAAGGCCCCCAGTGTTCGGTGACTGGCTGCTTTGTTGAACGGCTAATTCCAGCGGCCATTCAGACGATTTCAGACATTTCTGATGTTTCCTGGAGCTCTGGCCCCACTCCAGTGGCTGCTAAAAATGACAAGCACCCCCAAAGCCCAAAGAAGAATACAGATTGGGTTTTCAGTTCCTCTGATACCCACGAGCAACCTAATGTCCTTAGGGAACAATAAAAGCAGCTCAGATTGTAGCTCCTTGTGATAGTAAACAGGAGAAAAAGGGAAATGGTAAAAAGAAGCAGGAGGACAGGGAACGGCTGTCAGGACAGCTCTGCCCCACTTCCTGAGGACAGGCTGCCATTATGGCTGCCTCCCCAGCCTGACTTCCTCTCAGCTGTACCCTTCCTCTGCTCCAGGTTCTGCATCCAGCAGCTGCTGGGGTCTAGATTAAAGCCCTTCTCATGGTCCAAGTCCTTCCCAGCTAGGTCAAGTTCAGAGATGATGAGTCTGTGGGCTTTACTAACAGAAAAGGTAATTTTTTCAGTAGATTTTTAAAACATCTCCTGAAGGCAAGAGGCTCTCACCATAAAGCGACATTGCAACATCTGTATGCAGAGCACCTGCCACAGCCCAGGATGAGGTGCCACACAACAATGCGTCTCACCCTTTGCTGCACCTGGAGTCTCTGGGCTGTCTCCAGGGCCTGGTTACCACTGGACCTAGCACCTGTACCATCAACTCAAACCATCCTTTGGGCCTGGCTCATACGACACTGCAAAAAGTCTGTGACTGGAGCAATCCCAAGTTACAACTAGATTAGGAGGCAGCACACATCTGTCGACCCAACATTCTGGTAGGCTGAGGTAGGAGGATTGAGAGTTTGATTCCATCCAGCCTGGTCTCAAAAATAAATAAAAAACAAGCGGGGCATGGTGGCGCATGTCTGTAATCCCAGCACTTGGGAGGCTGAGGCAGTAGGATTGCTGTGAGTTCAAGACCAGCCTGAGCTACAAAGTGAGCTTAAGGCCAGCCTGAACTGCATAGTAAGACCCTGTCTCAAAAAGAAAAAAAAAAAAAAAAAAGTAAAAAAAAAAAAAAAAAAAAAAAAAAAAAGTAAAAAAAAAAAACAACAACAAAAAAAAAAAACAACTGGCTGGGCATGCAGGTCAGTGAGAAGACCTTGGATCCAATCCCTAGTAGCAGCCCCCCACATCAAACCAAAACCTAGATGTAGGTGGTAACACTGTGTTATCAACAGCCCTGATGCTAGGAAAGGTAATGTCTCATATCTCTAAGAAAGATAAAGTGTATCTGATTTGAATTTATTGTTAGGAAAGCATAGGATTTGACCTCTGGACCTGCTTTCTGGATCTCCAGGTCTGGTCTAAACAGAACAGCCTCAGTGCTGCAGCATTTAAGAGGAACTGACAAAACAGATAAGAAAAGCATCCAGTCACATAATGCCAACAACCTGTACATTTTTTGTTTGTCTTGGTTTTCCTTCCTTTTTTTAAAAATGTATTTAGTACAGGGTCTCACTGCGGAGATCTAGATCTGAGTCTAGTGATCCTCCTGTTTTCAGCCTCCCAAGCACTGGGATTATAGGCGTGCGTCACCATCCCCAGTTTCAATCGATGTCTCAGCCCACCCAGGGGTAGGGCTGGCACAGAACACTGGGATCAAATCCCGTCCCTGTGCCTGCCTAGGTAGGTACTTTAGTCCAATAAGCTATCTGACTAGCCCTTGTTTTGGTTTTCTGAGATAGGATCTTGCGATACAGTGCAGGCCACATCCCTTCATCTGCAAATGGGGCTGACAGTACCCAGAGAACAAAAACACAAGGGCAGCCATGAGGGTACAGCCCGTTGCTCACTGCTCATTAAGTACTCAGCTCCCAGCTACACAGTGGAGGAGCCTCTGATGCACCACCTGGGCTGGGCTTAAGGCATCAACCCAGCCTGCACACGATTTCACTGGATTTTTGAAGACAGAGTCTTGCTATGTATTCCAAGCTGGCCTTGAACTCAGGGCCATCCTTCCGTCTCAGCCTCCCTGGTGCTGGATGACAGGCATGTGCCACACACCTGGGCTTTCTCATGAGGTTAGAGTGAAAGGGTATCCAGATGACTGACAGATTATATTACTTAGAATGATCTACTTTAAGAAGTCCTTAGAAACTATGCAACTGCCAAAGTGATGCCACTGGGTGAGGTCACAATTCTGATCTATGAAATCAGGTGCCAAGGAAGCCATTATGATGCCTACATACAGCCCTGCAGGCTCTCAGTGAGAGATAAAACCACCCACAACAAACCTATCCTGGTCCAAACAAAAATGTCTTTAGGGATTACAGAATGGTATCTAGCACAAAAAAATGAAAGAAAAGAAAGATAAAAAAAATTAACCATAGCCGGGCGTGGTGGCGCATGCCTGTAATCCTAGCACTAGGGAGGCTGAGGCAGGAGGATTGTTGTGAGTTCGAGACCAGCCTGAGCTACAAAGTGAGCTTAAGGCCAGCCTGAACTGCACAGTGAGACCCTGTCTCAAAAAGACAAAAAAAAAAAAAAAAAATTAACCATAAACGGGTGTGTTGGCCCATGCTTGTAATCCTAGCACTTTGGAGGTCAAGGCAGGTAGATCACCATAAATTCAAGGCCAGGCTGGGTTACACAGTGAGACCTTGTTTTAAAAATAAAAAATTCAAATGTAGGGGTGTGGGTGTAACCCAGTGATAGAGCAACTGCTTAAGACTCACAAGGTCCGCGATTCAATTCCAAAAAAACCACACACATAAAATATAAATCTAATAATTTCTTTCTATGTTTAACAAAAAAGGCTGGGAATATAGTTCAGTGGTAGATCACATGCCCAGCATATGAGAAGCTCATTGTTCAACCCCAATTAACATAAGATAAATTCTGTTTGACAGATACTGGCCTCAAACCATCATTAGTCCAACTTTATTTATTTATTTATTTATTTATTTATTTATTTATTTATTTATTGTCTTTTTGAGACAGGGTCTCACTATGCAGTTCAGGCTGGCCTTAAGCTCACTTTGTAGCTCAGGTTGGTCTCGAACTCATAACAATCCTCCTGCCTCAGCCTCCTGAGTGCTGGGATTACAGGCCTGAGCCACCACGCCTGGCTTAGCCCAACTTTAAAAAAATTTTTTTTCCAACTTCTGAACTGCTTGATGTTAAAGATCTCTATTCAAAAGATGTCAAGTTGACATCTTTAAGACAAACAAAAAACACTTCAAAACTTGATGTTAGAAAATATTTATACCCAGGTGCGGTGGCATTCAGTTCTAATCCAGCACTCAGACCAAGGCAGGAGCACTATGGATTTGAGACCTGCCTGGACAAGATAGTGAGACATTGTTTTTAACAACAAATAACATAACAATAAAAAGACATTAGCAGATTAAAAGGAAAGTATATAAAAAAATTACGAAGCCAGGATTGGTGGCCCATGGCCATAATCCCAGCTTTGTAATGGCTGAGGCAAGAGGATTCCAAGTTAAAGCCCAACTTGGGCAATTATCATACTGTTTTTAAAAATCAGGGACTAGGGAGGTGCCTCAGTTTGAAGGCACTGGACTCAAATCTCATACTGGGGGGTGGCAGTAAAAACAAAAATCAAAAGCATCAACTCCCCAAAGTGCCAATCCCCTCAGAGGGAGGTCTTAGCCAAAAGTGATCAACTGCCTACTGCATGGCTAATATCTCATCATCATTAGTTGCATTTGTGGTTAATATTTTTCCAGTAGAGAAATATAGCCTAGAGCTGTCTCAGGAATTCACACTTCTCAGTTCTTCTGTGAGTGTGAGATCATAAGGTGTCTGCATTTTGTGACTAAGTGAAATTAGCTGATAAAACTGCTTGTACTTTTTTCTCCTTCAGATGTCCCTGAAAACAGCAGTGTTTACAAATCGTGGGTTTACTGGATGTGGTGGTGCACACCTGTACTCCCAGCACTTGGGAGGCTGAGGCAGGACAAAACCAGCCTGAACTGCATAGTGAGATCCTGTCTCACTAAAAACAAAAACAAAAAGCCAGGCGTGGTGGCGCATGCCTGTAATCCCAGCACTGGGAGGCTGAGGCAGGAGGATTGCTGTGAGTTGAGACCAGCCTGAGCTACAAAGTGAGCTTAAGGCCAGCCTGAACTGCATAGTGAGACCCTGTCTCAAAAAGACAAAACAACAACAACAACAACAAAAAAAATCGCGTGGGTTTGATTCCTGACAGGAACCTAAGATGTGGATTGGTTAATTAAATATGGATTAGTAATAGGGGAGAGCTTCAATTTATGTAAATTTGAGATGACATACACTGGTGGGGTTTTGGATGGAGACAAAATTTCACTGTTGAAAAATAATGAGTAGGTATTCTGAGGAGACACATATGAGATGCGATGATTCCTGGCAGAGCTGTCATCCCGAGGTAAATACATTATCCCATCTTGGTTTCTCAGTCCCATCTCTAGCACCGTTCAAGGAAAATGTTTGCGAGTGACAGCTTAGGTCAAGACACTGAGGCAAAGCTGTGCTAAAAGAACCAGAAAGGCTAACTAGGCTGCAGGACGAAGGCTGGGCAGTGCAGTGGCATGGGCTGCAGTCCGTGGGCAGGAAGGCGGATTCTCTGTAGTCTTCTCCAAGCTTGGCAGCACCACGTGTCAGTCCTCTGACGGATCTGACTCTCCTTGGGCGTTCATGGAACTGTTTCTCCAGGGCGGTGATTTATCCTTCTCTCTGCCTCCCAAGTGTTTAAAGGGTCCCTGCAGCTTAGGGTAAATGGAGTCCTAGGAAAACTTAACTCAGGAGTCCAGAACTGCCTCCACCTCCCCACCAGTGAGTCGTCAGCTCAAGCAGCAGTGCGACTCAAGGGCGCAAGGCGGAGAAGATTCAGGTATCCTGTCTTCCAGGCCTCTCTCCAAAGGCCCGGGCCCTCGTGGATGCCAGTTTAGCGCGCGGATCCTTACCTCGTCTCAGAACTGTTCGCCAGGTGTAAATGTTCAAGGAGAGCACCAAACCACCGCCCTTCGGGATGTGCGCACGCGCTGTACACTTGGCGCAGCTTCCTTCACTTGCTGAAGGCTCATTTTCAGTAACTGCGCATGCGAGAAACTGAGGTAGGTTCCCAGGGAACCAATCAGAGAGGACAGGTTGATACCAGCCCCGCCCCCTTAGGCCTCCCTGGCGTCAGACCTCTCTTTAGACCGCGAACTGCGCGTCAGGGAAGGTCAAGGCGCGCCCTCGGATATCTCCGCCCCCTCCTGAGCAGCCAATTGCAGATGAGGTGCCGGGCGCGCGCACGCTCCTTCCAGTTTTAACGGTCGCGAGAAGCTAGTCTTCCTGTCCTGACTGCTGTGGAAGCGGCGGTTAGGTAAGTGGCAGTCCCCTTACAGGGAGTTGCTACCTGCGGGAGTGGGGGGTGGGGGAAAGAGTTCATTTTTTGTGGAACCCTGAGTTTGCTGCGGGGATAGGCCGTGAGAGCCATAGACAGATGACCGAACTCGCCGGAGCCCGCTGGCGTGTGGGGACTGTGTCGTGCTGCGAGTGCCTTTTCTAGACTCTGTACCCTTGAGTGACACTCGCGCGGCCCAATCGCGGTGCGCTCTTCCCGAGGAATGGGGGGCTGGTGGGTTCTTTTTATTTATTTATTTTTGACCTGCTGCCTGGGCTTCCTTTGAGAATCACGATGCTAGTAGTTGCAAGGGTGGCTTTTCCTTCCTAATACTTGTATTCCAGGCGACTGAATTGGGGTTATTTATCGCCTCACCGCTAGGACCTTGTCTCTTCCATGGCGACCGAGGTCTGGCTGTGAGAGCAACTATGTCACGATTGGGTCCCAACCCTGGAAATCATCCCAGCGGAGAGGGCGCCTCGTTAACTTTCAGATTGCTGGTCGAACACCGTGATTCGTCCCCGAGCCTCAGTCTCGGCTCTCGCGTGGGGGGAAGGGTTGGCGATGGGGTTGGAGGCGTCCTGTTTTGCTGCTGGAAAATATAAAAATGTCTGATTCTCTATTCATGCCCTATCAAGTTTGTCTCTGAAAATTCAGCTTCGTTATTTTTTTTTTTTTTAAATCTTTCTTCATTACTCCCGCCCCCATCCGGAGAAGCATCCTTGAATTTCTAGAGGTTTTACAGCAGCATCTGCTGTATCCGGTGACCTCAGCAGGGAAAGAATGCAAGAGTTGCAGCTCCGCCACCCTGGAGAATTTACTTTTCCCTAGTATTAAAGCCCCGTGATTGGAAGCCTGGTGCTTGCTGTCCTCCTGGAAGGGGCCGTAGCTCCTGGCGTTTTCAATGCTTCATTTGTTGTGATGGGCTGAGCCTCCAGGGAGAAGGCCATTGAGTTGGGTCTGGTTACCTTGGGCTTTCACACCTGTCCCTGCAGGAAGTGCTTCCTTGATGAGCTGATGGTTTTTGGTGTACAACAATGCTTTGTAAAACCGGGCCCTGGAAAGTGGGGAAACTGAAGGAACCAGAACATTAGATGGTTTTCTCAGTAATGCTCTGGAAACTTTATTTTTAGGCAGACT
The DNA here is from genome assembly GCA_004027165.1 of Ctenomys sociabilis. NCBI lineage: Eukaryota > Metazoa > Chordata > Mammalia > Rodentia > Ctenomyidae > Ctenomys > Ctenomys sociabilis. The sequence goes on along the minus strand of PVKA01017778.1, from coordinate 36,909 downwards.
AGGTTTTCCTTTTCCTTTTTTTTTTTTTTTTTTTTTTTTTTTTTTTTTTTTTTTTTTTTTTTTGTCTTTTTGAGACAGGGTCTCACTATGCAGTTCATCACTTTGTAGCTCAGGCTGGTCTCCGAACTCACAACGATCCTTCTGCCTCAGCCTCCTGAGTGCAGGGATTACAGGCATGCGCCACCACGCCTGGCTGGCAGACTAGGTTTTTCTATTTTCTTTTGCTTCCTTGATCTTTTAAGTGCATGAGTTCTCTAAATAGACATATTGTTATACCCAGCCTCAGTACAATTTTAGTTGGCCTGACAAATAATGATGCATGCAAAGCCAGGTGTGGAGACGCACGCCTACAATTCCAGCGCTCTGGAGGCTGAGGCAAGAGGATCATCCATCCTGAATTCAAGGCCAGCCTGAACTTACTATAGCCGAGACTGTCTCAAAAACAAAGCAAACTAACAAACCAAACTTAAAGAACAAAATGATGCATGTAGAGTACAGAAGGCTGTCTAGTGCAAAATGTACTCCAGCCAGTGGTGAGGAAAATGTGTTAACATTTTAATTGTTAGTTCCCATTGATGGTAAGTTAAAGACAATTTATTTTGTTTTTTAAGTCAGGGTTTCAGATGCAGTTCTTTTTTTTTTTCTTTATTTTTTTTTCAGAAACAGGGATTGAACTCAGGCCCTTGGGCTTGTCAGGGAAGTGCTTATTCCACTGAGCCATCTCCTTAGCCCCCTCAGATGCAGTTCAAACTGGCCTTGAACTCGCTTAGTAGCCCAGGCTGGCCTCAAGCTCACAGTAGCCCTCCTGCCTCACTACACCCAGCTAGATAGTTAAATTCTTCTGGTCACCGTACAAATCAACAAGTGTATATACTCGGTAGAATTAAATAAATGCACAAGGATGGAATTGTTCCAATTGTTATGTACCAGTTACGTTTTTGAACCTTGATTATTAACATAAAATTTGGAAATATTTCCTGAAAACTGATGCTTTTTTGCAAATCACCTTTCATGTACACTTTTCATTGAGATATATAATTTTTTTTGCTGTACCGGGGATTGAACTCAGGACCCCGTGCTTGCCAGGTAAGTGCTTATTCTAGTGAGTTATCTCCCTGGCCCAAGACATATAATTTCACATGTCCTAAAATTTATCCTTTTTGAAGCGTCAGTGGTGTTTAGTACAATGAGAAAGCTGTGGGACCATGGCTACTATGTAATTCCCGAGCTTTTCATCAACTCAAAAGAAGTCCTGTACCTACTGCAGTCACTCGGTTTCTCTATCCCCCAGCTCCTGGCAAACATTAATCTACTTCCTGTCTCTATGGGTTTGATATATTGATATATATATATATATATATATATATTTTTTTTTTTTTTTTAATGCAAACATTTTATTTTATTTTTTTTTTATTTATTTTTTTTTTTTTGGTGGAACTGGGGATTGAACTCAGGCCCTTGCACTTGCCAGGGAAACGCTTATTCCATTGAGCCATCTCCCAGGCCCCTAAACATTTTATTTTTGATGGAACTGGGGATTGAACTCAGGCCCTTGCGCTTGCCAGGGAAGCGCTTATTCCACTGAGCCAACTCCCCAGCCCCTGCTATATATTTTTTAATTGGGACAGTGTCTCCCTGTGTAGTGCAGCTGTAATTCAAGGCTGCCCTTGAGCTGACCTTAAATTATCAGTGACCTGCTGCCTCAGTTTCTATGTTAGATATTTCATGTAAGTGGAATCTTTGTGTTCTTATGTGGTAGGTTCTTTTTACTTAGCACATTGTTTTCATCTACATTGTAACATGTATCAATGTTTCCTTCCTTCCATTTTTTTTCTTCAGTGCCAGGGATTGCACACTGAGCTACATATCTAGCCCATATTTTGACACAAGGTCTTGCTAAGTAAAAGCTAGATTCCATGGCGTGATCCTCCTGCCTCAGTCATACAGTGTGTGTCACTATACTCGTTTTCATTCCTTCTTAAATCTGAATAACCCACTAAATGCATGTGTCCATCTATCTGTTGATGGACATTTGGGTTTCTACATTTTGGCCATTATAAATAGGGTTGCTAGTCAGGTGTGGTGGTGCACGCTTGTAATCCCAGCACTTAAGAGGAGGATTACTGTGAATAAGGACCAGTGTGAGCTATACAGTGAGTTCAGTGCCATCCTGAAGTACATGGTGAGAGCCTGTCTCAACAAACAAAAAAAAAAGTGCTGTCTTTAATGTACATTTATATGAAAGAAGTGAAATTTTTCAAAGTCTAAAAAGACAGTTGCAGCTGGGTGTGGTGGTGCATGCCTGTAATCCCAGCACTTGGGAGGCTGAGGCAGGAGGATTGTTGTTAGTTCAAGACCAGCCTGAGCTACAAAGTGAGCTTAAGGCCAGCCTGAATTGCATAGTGAGACCCTGTCTCAAAAAGACCAATAAATAAATAAATAAATAAATAAATAAAAAGACAGTTGCTAAGTTAGTATCTTTTTATAGTAGTATTTATTTTCCTCATTCACTTTCAGACTCTTGGAAGTTTAGGAAATTTTACAGTTTTGAATGTTAGCAACTGAAAGTGTTGGTAGATGATGAAGCATCTGATCACTCGGATTCAGTTTCTTCAAGCAGTTAAAGAACCTCTTTTTCAAATAAAAGAGTGTAACAGTTTCTGTACACTATGGAAGATTTTGACTTGGTGAAAGCCTTACAAAAAACCTTCATCTTCTGTAGAATGTGGTATCAAAAATTCTCCCCATTCTCTTAGGTTGAACCTAAATACTAATAGGTGAGAATGGGATAGATACTTTTAAATGTATCAACAAAGATTTTTAATGTAACCATAAACCAAAATAATGTTGCTTGATAATTTGGAATCTTGATACCAAGATATCCAAGTAGTATCATCCTTGCTGATTTGTGTTTGTTAAAAAACAAATTTTTTTTGTTAAAAGATATAACAACAAAAACTGAGGATGAGCAGCAACTATTGAGGGACCACTGAGAATAGTTTTAGTCATTCTGCATTTTTCATTTCTGCTGGAGCGATGTACTTTTGGATGAGAACATAGTGAAAAAAACTTACTTTGCCAGTTGTATTTTCCTTTCTATTTCTTTCCCTTTGGCATATTGCAAACATATCTTTAAAACTGTAATTGTTTAAATATTATTTCTACATTCTAAATTAATGGTAGAAATAATTTATGTCTCACCAAACTAAAAAGTAGCAACTGAAATTGAATAGTAAAAATCTAGTAAAAACAGACCCTGCAGGTTGAGTTAGTATGACAGTTGGTAAAATGCTTTTTTTCTTTTTTTCGGTGGGACTGGGGATTGAACTCAGGCCCTTGTGCTTGCCAGGGAAGCGCTTATTCCCCAGCCCGCTTTTTTTCTTAATATATTTTTTTCTTAATGAATTTAGTATAGGGTCTCTAAGCTCAGGCTCATAGTGATCCTCCTGTCTTCAGCTTCCCCAGCACTGGGATTACAGGCGTGCAGGACTGGCATAGCATGTGGTGCCAGGAATTGGTCCCTGTACTTGTCTAAGTAAGTGCTCAGTCCGCTGAATTATCTTGCTGGCCCAGTACTTACTTTTTTGGTTACTGGGGATTGAACCCAGAGCTGAAGCCTGGTAGGCCAGTGCTGTACCACTGAGCTCACCTTCCCTTACTGCTTAGTTTTTTTTTTGTGGAACTGGTAATTGAACTCAGTCCCTTGCTTCCCTTGCCTGGGAAGTGCTTATTCTACTGAGCCATCTCTTCAGCCCCAGGTTTTTTTTTTTTTTTTTTTTTTTTTGCGGTACCAAACTCAGGACCCTGTGCTTGCCAGGCAGGCACTTATTCTACTGAGCTATCTTCCCCGGCCCTTAGTTTTATTCTGACAGAGGGTCTTGCTTAGGCTGGCCTCTGTTCACAGAGATCTTTCTGCCTCAGTGTTTTGGTTTTCTTTTTTTATTTTCCTCTCTCTCTTCTTCTTTCATGTCTCTCTCTCTCTCTCTCTCTCTCTCTCTCTCTCTCTCTCTCACTCTCACTTTCTTTGTTTCTCTTTCTTTCTTGCCTTTAACTTTGATCCTTGTGTCACAGCTTCCCTAAGGAGGTTACAGGCCTGTGCAACCACAGCAAGTAAATGTGTCTTTATTCTGTGCTGTGGGGAATGAATCCAAATCCAGTGCCTTTTGCAAGCCAGGGTAAGTGCTCTACCACTCAGCTACATTCCCAGCCCTTGTATTTTCTTCCTTTTTTTTTTTTTTTTGGTGGGGCAGGGTGGGGTGGGATGGGGTGGAGTGGGCTGAGCTGAGGGATGCACCAGAAATTGAACTCTGGAACTTGTGCTTGCTAGGCAAGCGCTTGTGCCTTTGAACTATATCTCCAGCCCTGTTCTCTTTCTTTCTCTCTCTCTTTTTTTTTTTTTGGTGGTTCCAGGGGTCAAACTTGGGACCTTGTGTTTGTCAGGCAGGCACTTAAGCTGCTGAGCTATCTCCCTGGCCCCCTGCATTTTTTAAAACTTATCAGTTGTCCTTTTGTTTTGTGGTGTTAGGGCTTAAACCCAGGGTGTTAGGTATGCTCAGCAGTTGTTCTAGCACCAAGGCACACCCCAGCCCAAATACTTGTTTTCAATCAGAGCTTGTTTACTCCCCATTTGCATAAAGTCTGACAAGCTTGATTATTTGGCTTCTAAATCTATGGTAGCTTATAATAGCAGAGAGGCAGTCCTGTAAGAAATGATCATGGCCGGGGAGATGGCTCAATGTAATAAGTGCTTGCCTAACAAGTGCAGGGGCCTGAGCTCAATCCCCAGTTCCACCAAAAAAAAAAAAAAAAAAAAAGAAGTGATCACTTCTGAAAAGCAGGTACATTCACCATATCAGAAAGGTAGTGATCTGGGGCCTATCTGAAGGGACAGATAGCTTTAAACACAAGTCTTTTGAAGAAAATTATAAATAACTTTAAAAATTGTTGATTCTCAGTCATGCCTGGTAGCCATGCCTGTAATCCCAGTAGTCCGGGAGGCTGAGGCAGAAGGATCACTGCTGGTTTGAGCCCAACCTTGGCTGTATAGTGAATTCAAGGCCAGACCCTGTTTCAAAAAAACAAAACATAAAAGAAATTATTCATTCTTTGCCTTCCTGAGGAGCTTAAAAATATATAAAAGGAATTAAGACAGTATAAATTACATAATTTATGAAAGGTAATTTTATTTTATTTTTGGTGGAATGGGGGATTGAACTTAGGCCCTTGCACTTGCCAGGGAAGTGCTTATTACACTGAGCCATCTCCCTGGCCCCTATGAAAGGTAATTTTAGAAAGTGAGAAGCTACCGGGAGTGGTGGCGCATGCCTGTAATCCCAGCACTCAGGAGGCTGAGGCAGGAGGATTGTTATGAGTTCGAGACCAGCCTGAGCTACAAAGTGAGCTTAAGGCCAGCCTGAACTGCATAGTGAGACCCTGTCTCAAAAAGACAAAAAAGAAAAAAGAAAGTGAGAAGCTGCTTGAGAGATGTCTGGTATGGCAATCTCTGTTTGCTGAAGGCTGGCCACACGCTTTGTTTCCTGTGTCACTTGGTGGCCTCTCTGAGGTCCACTTCTAGGAATTTTTATTTTTATTTATTTATTTATTTTTTTTGGTAGTACCAGAGATTGAACTCAGGATCTTGCACTTGCCAGGCACATGTTTAAGGTGCTGAGCTATATTCTTGGCCCTAGGAAAAATATGTTGAAAAATAGAATGTGTGATTTGCCTGGAGAAACCTAAACGTGCTTTCCTTATGAAAATTAAGAAGTCAGACTTGACCCTTCCTTCCTTATGAGTGGCAGGTGAATTCACTAGATTGAAACTACATTGTTACAACTATGTAAATCCCTCTTGGAGGCCATACTAGGTTTTTTTTTTATTTTTATTTTTTATTTTTATGCAGACCTGGGGATTGTATTCAGGCCCTTGTGCTTGCCAGGAAAGCACTTATTCTACTGAGCCATTTCCCTGGCCCCCAGTTTCTTTTTTCTTTGAATTTTAGTATTCTTTTGTCTTTATTTACTGTGTCCTCTAAATTCCTTGCAGAAAAAAAGCAGGGTATAAATCAATGCATAGATGAAAACCTTTGAATGAGTAGATTTTAAAGCAGTTTTAGTGTTCAGTTTTATACTTTGTGTATTGATAATGCAAATCTAATATACTCAAGTTTTGAAGAGCAGTCTTTCCTGGGAAGGATCAGTGTTGTTTTATGTACTGAGTAGACTAAGGAAGTATTGAATATTTGCTGTTAATGTGCTTAGCACAGCTTTCATTCAGCACCAGTGCAAGGATAAGCATCAGCTTATCGTACCAGATGAGGGGATCCTGGCAGTGAGACCTGCCCGTCCATGGGGGTGATGGAGACAGATCCACCTGCACACACTGCAGGGCTGTGCATGAGGGGCCAGAGCAGTTCCCTGAGGTGAAGCAGGGACACCGGGAACTTCTCTTAAGATGTTAGCACATCCTGTTTCCTCCCAGTACTCTGCTGTCTCTGCAAAAGGTCTTTCTTTGGACTTGAAAGAAAACAAAGTACTGTCATGATACTATTTCCCTTTTGTGGACAAACTTGTGATCTGATTTTCACAAATGAGGTACCAGTTAGAGGGATTAAGTGTCAATGGTTTTATGCTTCTCTGTGAAATCATGAACTGCTGAATTATTCAACATGGGTAGAATGAAGAAACCATCTGAATGATTTATGTTTCCACAGAAGTAGTCCCCACCTTAGTACAAATGGGGTGTCCTCTTTCTCAGGGAAGACCAGGCTGCCTGCCATCCGGGGGACGGTGGAGGTTCTAGCTTCTTTCATGCAAGAGCTACAGAACGGTGGGAAGACTGATTCAGAGCTCTGGAAAAACTATGAGGTATCTCATCTTGTTTTATTTTGGGAATTTTAAAATAATTTTTATTTTTATTTTTTTATTTTGTGGAACTGGGGATTGAACTCAGGACCTTGAGCTTGCCAGACTAAAATAATATTTATATGAACCTGAACTTAACTGTAAAGTATTAGAAACTTATGTCCAGAAGAGCACGATACTCAATTTATTGCTGAACTAGTCAGGCATATTATTTGGGGAATTATCTTTTTTTCTTTTTTTGACAGAAGGAAAGGTTTATTTAGCTCATAGTTACTGGAGGTTTCAGTCCATATTCAGCTGGGTCCAGAGCAGAGCAGCATATAGCAGAAAGCAACCTTTCATGGTGACAGCAAAGAACAAGAGAGATGGGGAATGATATTAAACAAATTGTGAAAAAATTACTCATATGGAATTATCCCCATGAAAAATCTAACTCTAACTTGAAATATTTAAATGTTTTAATTCTGAATTTAGGCTTCTGTTTATTCCTTTGTCACACTTAGCTGTGATATGTGGCATTCTGTTGCTTTCAGGTCACTGTTTCTCCAACACATAAATAATGATATAAAAGTGTAATAGGGTTTGAAGGTGTGTCTCAGTGTAGATCACTTTATGGAGGGCCCCAGGCTTGATCCCTAGGACTATTAAAAAAATTGGTAATACCAGCATGATAGCTCAGCAGTCTAAACGCTTGCTTAGACAAGCGCAGGGACCAGATTTGATCCCTAGCACCACATACCACAGGCCCCACCCCCAGGTGTGCAGAGCTGGTGATTAAGACTGGGTGTGGTGGCTCACCCCACTAATCCCAGTGCTGGTGAGGCTGAATACAGGAGGATCACTATGAGTCCGAGCTGCATAGTTAGACCCTGTACCAAATACATTAGAAAAAAAGTTAAACAATACTTAAAATTTTATTTTATAGAATAGTGCTCAAGGTGGACTTTCCTTATTTTTCAAGATAAGCTAGAGTGGGTGATTTTTTTTTTTTTCCTGCAAAGCTTTGTTTCAGAGGGGACTCAGTCCTCAGCAGCTGCCTTCCTCATGGTGGCCAGCACGCTGCTCAGCTCCTCATACTTCCTCTTGGTGCAGATTGTGTATCCGCACCCTTTCCTTAATGAACTTGAGGGCACATTTGTCCTTGGAGACCTTGAACAGCTCCATAGCACGCCTCTTGCTTGCCATGGAGCAAGGTGTGTGAAGCCGGACACTTCCTGGATCATTCCTGCACGAACTTGGTGTGTTGGGTGAGGCATCCGAGATGGTGGCTGTGCCTCGGTTTGCTCACATTCTTAGTCACCTTCTGGCCCTTGTGGAGGCCCACAGCCATGGAATAGCGGAGAGCTGTTGCTATTGTTCTTTGATGGTTGCTGTGGCAGAAGCGAGTTGGTGATTCTTTATAAAAATATATATATATATATATATATATATTTTTTTTTTTTTTTTTTTTTTTTGAGACAGGGTCTTCCTATGTAGTTCAGGCTGGCCTTAAACTCACTTTGTAGCTCAGGCTGGTCTCGAACTCACAACAATCCTCCTGCCTCAGCCTCCCGAGTGCCGGGATTACAGGCGTGCGCCACCACGCCCGGCTCTATAAAAATATATTATTATTAAATTCTTAACAGTAGGTTTTGTCTTTTTGACACAGGGTCTTGCTATGCAGTGCAGGCTGGCATTGAGTTCACTTTGTAGCCCAGGCTGGTCTTGAACTGGCAAGGATCCTCCTGCCTCTGCCTTAGTGCTGGGATTACGGGCTTGTGCCACCATACCCAGTGCTTTAAAAAATGTTAATTGTATTTTTAGAACCTAATGTGTGTTTTTTAGAATATAGAAAAAGTAAAGTGAAAGATGACCTGGCTGAAGAATTCAATAGCATGTACCCCAAGTGTATATTTATGTATCATAATGACAAAAGTTCTAAAAATAACTTACTATATACTTTTTTGGGGGGGGGCAGGATTTCCCTATGTAGTTCAGGCTGCTTGTGAACTCACTGTGTAGCCCAGGCTGGCCTTGAACTCACAATCCTCTTGCCTCAACTTCTGGAGTGCTGGGATTATAGGCCTGTGCTATTACTGCATATTTTAAAAAATTAACTTTTCAATTTTCGTACTTTCTGTGGTTTTTACACGTAACACTCAGTTATGTGTAAAATGCCTTTGGAGATGAGGCAGCTAAAAATGGAAGGTTGTCAGTTGTAGTGGTGCAGAACTGTAATGCCAGCCTTCAGGAGGTGGGACGAGAGGATTGCTGAGAGTTTGAGGGCAGCCAGGGTTACATTGTGAATTCAATGCTAACTCTGGACTACATAGAAAGACCTTGTATCAAAAAGCAGACAAACCAAAAAAAGTTGGGGACTGGGGGTAGGATTGGGGTACAGTATAGCTAGCATGCGTGAGGCTGTGGGCTCAATCCTAGGAGGATGAGAAAAAGGAATATTTGATCCAGTGTTTTCCTTAATGTATTTATTCAGTAGTTTATAATGTCTGAATTAATTGCTTTCAGATATTAATATTGCTGTAAGCTAGTTTGGGGCAAGTTTTAAAAAATCTTTTATTTATTTATTTGGTATAGGGTCTCACTATGCAGCTTGGACTTGTAGTGATCTTCCTGTCTCAGCCTGTCTGGCACTGGGGTTATAGGCATGTGCCACCCGCGTTTCAGTGGCCAGCATGGTTCAGGGTGCAGGCTAGCCCAGCATGCCAGGGATTGAACCTGGGTCCTCGTACTTCCTAGGCAGGCACCTGCACCACTGAGCTATCTCCCCAACCTGGGCAAATTCAAGCCCAGCTTGAACTGCATAGGGAAACCTTGTCTCAAAAAGACAACAACAACAACAACAACAACAACAAATACAAGATTAACTTGGACCTTCTGATTTACCCAGACTGGGTTATATAAGAAAAAGGCATCTGTCCTTGTATATGTTTATCAAATGTATTTTTATAATTGGTTAGGTTTATAAATTTTACATTATAATGCTGTTTTAGAAAAGAACATTTTTCACTGCAGTAACTTTTCTGTGAAATAGATTTTCCTTTTTTAAAAACAGATTTTCTTTAACTAAGATATTTTATAATTTAATAGGGCAGGTGGTTACAGTTGTTCAATTTGGTGGAAAAACAATGCCAAGAACAGATAATTGCCCAGCAGGAACAGTTCCACAACCAAATTCAAGTAAGTTGTCATTTATTATTGATTTTTTTTTTTTGTCAGAACCTAGGATTGAACTCAGGCCCTTGTGCTTGCCAGCCAAGCACTTATTCTACTGAGCTATCTCCCTGGCCCCCTCTTATTATTGATTTTTAAAAAAAAAAATTTGTAAGATTTGTAAAAAACAAAACAAAAAAACCCAAAACAATTCAATTATCAGTTTTGTAACCTAAAGAGAAGAGCTGATATTTGGAGTAGTAACCTATTTTGAAACACAGTATTTTCATGACATTTATAAAAATGTGATGTGTAACATACTTTTTCACCCCAGTCTGTGAATTTTTGTTCCAGCCTATACAGGAGGAGATAAGAAATTTAATCAAATTCCAGATCAGTAATTCTTCAAGGGCTTCCTGTGATACAAATTCTTCCAGCAAACACGTGTCTTTAGAAAGTCAAATGGGTTTTTTTTCTGGAAACAGTGAAAGAAATGAATCTGTCACAAGTTATCCCGAGTCCAAGGAGTCTGAGATGCAGCTCGGAGGGGCTGCACTGCAGCCAGACTGTGCTGTGGATGGCAGCTCCATGAGCAGTGGCTATGGTACTTTTTGTGTCTCGGAATTAAACACCTCCAAGGCTAACAGCCCTGCAGCGCTCATGGACCTTCATGCAGGTCTTTCTAAGGGGCAGGATGCAGAACCTGGTGTCCAGGCAGACTCCCTTGAAGATGGCCTGAGAAATGGGAATTTTTATGTACAAACTCCTGAAGAATTTTGTACAACTTTAAAAGAAGATATTAACACTTTTCCTGGTGAACTTGAACATAATTTTCTTGGCGAAAATAAGATTTCTGAAGTATACAGCGGAAAAACAAATAGGTAGGTAGACTTTCTCCATCATTTGAGGAGAGTTTTACTTATTACACTAAGAATCTAGCCAGGCTCTGTGGTGTGCACCTGTAGTCCCAGCTCTCAGGACACTAAAGTAGGAGGAGCATTGTAACTTCCAGACCAGCTTGTACTACAAAGTGAGCTGCTAAGGCCAGCCTGAATTGCACAGTGAGACCCTGTCTGGAAAAGAAAACAACAAATAGATAAATAATTGAAAATATTTAGAATCTTAAAAAAAAAAAAAAATCAGAATCTAGTAGGGCCAGAGATATAGTTCAGTGGCACAGGGTCTGCCTGGCAAGTACAAGGGCCTGAGTTTAATTCCCAGTACAAAACAAAACAAAGAATCTAGTGAACTTACATTTGCACTAGAATAGAATGAGATGTATTAAAACATGTATCACTTTTATCACTAATATCGAAGTCTTTTATATGTTGTATGTGGAAAATTGAAATAAAGCATGTTCTGTGCTAAACACATCTGACTTTTTTACCATTTGCAGTTACAAAACTGTTAAACTCTTAATTTGGGAGATCTTGCCAGGAACATACCTTTTGTATTTTCTAATCCCTTGGTAAGAATTAGAGTATAGATAGTAGTATGTTAATAGTGAAATTTTGTTAACATGTTTTTTTATTTTGTCTTTGAGACAGGGTCTCACTATGCAGTTCAGGCTGGCCTTAAGCTCACTTTGTAGCTCAGGCTGGTCTTGAACTCACAACAATCCTCCTGCCTCAGCCTCCCGAGTGCTGGGATTACAGGCATGCACCATTGTCAACATGTTTATGTGATTTGGAGTCAAAAGTTATAGGCAAGTCCTTTCTTCGTATGAATAATTTTTGTAAATTTAATGACATTTTTGTTGACTCAGGACTTTTCAGTAAAGGCAACTGTGACTCAATGTTTGCTAAACAATCTTGTAATCTTTGTGTACTTTACCCTAAATTTTTAGTTTTATATCTCTAAAAGTTGTCATCTAAAGTAAGATATTTAGGGCCAACCCACTCGGGTGCCCCTTCTGTCCCTCTCCAACAGAAGCTTTTCTATCCAATAAAGTTTTTTTTTCCTCAACAAAAAGAAAAAAAAAATAAAGTAAGGTATTTAGCTGTAGCAACACAAATCACATATACATTTAGTTCCTACCAATAAATGTGCTTTCACAGCACAGATTTGTGCAGTACTTAGGGGGATCTGGGTGGTTGTTTCGTTTTATTCCATGGCTACAGACCATGTATATTAGGTATTTTAGGGTTTTTCTTCGCAGAGTCTCACATATAGTACATTTAATCTTACCCAAAAGATCAAGAAGCAATCCCATATATACAAGACAAATGCTCTACCCCTGAGCTACATCCTTGGTCATTTATTTGGTTTTTATCTTTTGTCATAGAGGCTCATTAAATTGTCCAGGCGAGTCTAGAACTTGAGATCTTTCTGTTACAGCCTCCCAGTTAGCTGGGATCACAAGCATGTGCCACCATGCTCAATCAGATCAGCATTTCTAATCACCATTTGTCTTTTGTTTACTTGTTTTTTGGTGGAACTGGGGATTGAACTTGGGCCTTTGCACTTGCCAGGCAAGTGCTTATTCTACTGAGCCACTTCCCTGGTCTTGTCTTCAGTAATAAGATTCTGAAAAAAAATTTAGGTGGATTAATAAAAATATACCATCTTACACTATTAAAAATATGAAATACTATTTTCCATCAAAGCAGTGTCTCCTTTGTTATCTTTATGTGTGAATTACAACACTTTTTTTTTTTTTTTTTTTTGCGGAACTAGGAATTGAACTCAGGCTCTTGTGCTTGCCAGGAAGCACTCACTCCACTGAGCCATCTCCCTGGCCTCTGACACACAGCACTTAAGAAAATAATTTTATAAGCGCTTGTTTGGCAAGCACAAGGGCCTGAGTTCAATCCCTGATTTCACCAAGAAAAAGAAAAAAATAATTTCAGTTATCTCCTTTTATATAGCAAATGTATAACAACGTGGGCACAAAAACTGAAGCAGAACCAACCAAAGAAAGTACACACAGAAGATGGATGTTCACGCTCTCAGCCATTGAATGAGCAGAACAGGAAACCTACGGAGAAAGTAGGTGATAAATCGTTTTGCCTGCTTTAGCTGCTGAAGATTGTAGGGTTTATTTACTATGTACTCATTGACAAAACTTTCTTCCCTTTCTTTTGTATTGTTAATTTGTTTACTTGTGGGCCTTTTGGTGTCTCTAAGAAGGGACCATAAATATTGCTTTTTCAGCAGGATAGAAATCACAGCTAATATAACACACTACATGAAGGAAACATTTGTGAAAGTCCTGTTTCTCTTTGTACTGCTAAGTTTACAGTTATCCAGAGAGCAATTCACTTAACTGTTTTTCTATTTTTGTGGAACCAGGGATTGAACTCAGGCCCTTGTGCTTGTCAGGGAAGTGCTTATTCTACTGAGCTCTCCGGCCCCTTTAACTGTTCTTAAAAAAACCTTCAGAGCTAGGAGTGTAGCTCAGAGTTACAGCACTTTCCTATCATATGTGAATCCCCCAGGGTTGATCCTCAGTAACACAGAAACAAATTAGCAGAAAGCAGAGAGAAGACCCCTTTACATAATTTGTATCAAATTGTAAGAAGTAGCACTTCGTGTGTGTGTGTGTGTGTGTGTGTGTGTGTGTGTGTTAGAGAGAGAGAGGAGGAGAGGGAGATGTGTTGGGTTGGGTTGAATCTAGGGCCTGCTAAGCTTGGGATCCCCCCACTGAGCCGCACCCTTTTTCCACTTTGGGCTTGTGGTTTTGTACTTGTTGCTTTTTTTTTTTT
>PVKA01017778.1:0-23092 GCA_004027165.1 Ctenomys sociabilis | reverse complement strand
GCTTTGGTTGTGTACTTGTGGAGGTAGTTGGTGGCTTTCTTGTTTCTTTTAACAGTAAAAAGTGTTTCAAAGGCAGGGATTGAACCCACACTAGGCAGGTGATTGTAACGCAGTCTCTATTGGTCTCCAAACTTACTGCATGTGAGAGTCACCTGAAAAAAATTGCAATTGCCCTCCCAAAAGGCCAGTCCCAGGTGCTCCGGCTCCGCGCTGGGGTCCTGCTCTAGCATCTGAGCTCTGCAGGTTCTTGGTGATCTGCTGTGCAGCATGGTCTGTGAGTGACAGGTAAGGCCTCCCTATCCTCTATGGTTGAGTGGAGAATCCGAAGAGCTGTGCCTTCTGCTGCACAGCTGAGAGATGCCTTCTGGCGGCATCTTCCACCTCTGGCAGTCAGCAAGTGGAGGCCTGAGAGAGCATGGTGATGCCCTTAGAGTCTCCTGTTTGGTGGTCATCTGCAGAACAATTTTTTTTTTTTTGGTGAAATTTGGGATTGAACTCAGACCCTTGCACTTGCCAGGGAAGCACTTATTCTACTGAGCTATCTCCCTGGCCCCCTGCTGGACAAATTTAATGTGTCCGTTATTTTTGAATTTTGTGTGTGTGTGTGTGTGTGTGTGTGTGTGTGTGTGTGTGTGTGTGTGTATGTGTGGTCAGATTTCTTTTATATTGTTTTTTGAGATAGGGTGGACTTGAACTCACTGGGTAACCCAGGGTAATCTTGAATCCATGATGATCCTGCCTCCTCCTGCCTCAGCCTTCTCTTAGTGCTTGCCAGCTGTGTCTTTTTCTTTTCTTTTTTTAATTTATGTATTTTTAATACATGCTTGGAGTACATGATTAAATCATGCAGAGTAGGACATTAAGCTATATTAATTCTTTTTAAAAGCTTCTTTGATATTTTTGAACCCTGAGTGTATTGGCTGCGAGTGGTGCTGGTTGGTGAATCAGCATCACCACACCTGAGATGCATTTTTTACCTGTGGTTAGAACTTTTCTTTTTTTGCGGAACTGGGGATTGAACTCAGGCCTTTGTGCTTGTCAGGGAAATGCTTATTCTGCTGAGCCATCTCCCTGGCCCCAAATATGATTTTTTTTTTTTTTTTTTTTTTTTGCAGAACTGGGTTTGAACTCAGGCCCTTGCACTTGACAGGGAAGCTCATTCCACTGAGCCATCTCCCCAGCCCTCTGGAGCTTTTCTTTTGACCCTCTTTAACCTCATTGTTTCTGGTCTCCCTGTTTGATTTTTGTTGTCTTATTTATTTTGTGCAGCATCTCACTACATAGCTCAGACTCATAGTGATTCTTTTGTCTCCGCCTCAGCGCTGGGATTACAGGTGTGTGCCACCATGCCTATTTCAGGGGCTGGCACAGGGGGCCTGGCACAGCAGGTGGTACCAGGGATTGAACCCAGGTCCTTGTGCTTGCAAGGCAGGCACTTAGACCACTGAGCTATCTCCCCAGCCCACCCTAGTCTTTTAAGCATGGGCACATATTTGAACAAGTAGGAGTTAAAAAGAAATGAAGAAATTTCTCTTGCTAAAGACGCTGAGTGTTGTCTTGTGAGGCAAGGAACTCACTTCCACTATGGCCCATAAAGTGTTGCCCCCTCAGTTATTCCTGCTTTTGCGGTGGCTTCATGGGTGGTTGTAAACAAATACAATTTAGAAACATTTAACAGAATGAAAGGTTTCTTTTAATGCTGAGGATTGAACCTATAGTAAGCAAGTGCTCTGGCTCTGAGCTACCCCTTCCCTAGCATCTTGTTAAATTGCCTGGCTTTGAACATGAGATATTCTTTTTGTCTTTTTGAGACAGGGTCTCACTATGCAGCTCAGGCTGGCCTTAAGCTCACTTTGTAGCTCAGGCTGGTCTCGAACTCACAACAATCCTCCTGCCTCAGCCTCCCGAGTGCTAGGATTACAGGCCTGAGCCACCACGCCCGGCTACATGAGATATTCTTCTCAGTCTCTCAGGTATCCAGGATTACAGATATGCACCTTATGCCAAGCAGGCATAAAAAAAAAAATTCAGTGATAGAGAAGAGATTGTCTCAAAATTGTTTTCAGAATCATTAATAATAAGAATTTCTAGTCTTTTCTGAGACTAACAGCCAGTTGTATGTGTATAACATGCAATGTGAATTTAAGATTCATATTATTGATTGGTGGTTTTCAGAGATAGTTTGTTTTATTGTATTTGTAATAGTAATAATGAATCAAGGGTTTGCAATGCTATTTATTTATTTTTTTTGAGACAGGGTCTTGCTATGCAGTTCAAACTGGCCTTGAGTTCACTTTGTAGCCCAGGCTGGTCTTGAACTCCCAGTGATCTTCCTGCCTCATCCTTCCAAGTGCTAGAATTGTGCGCTACCATGTCAGGCTTGGAACATTAATTTTTTTTTTTTTTTTTTTTTTTTTTGGTGGTACTGGGAATTGAACTCAGGCCCTTGCACTTGCCAGGGAAGCACTTATTCCACTAAGCCATCTCCCTGGCCCTTGGAATGTTAAGTTTTATACTAAGTGACTTTCTTTCTGGGGAACCCAGGGACTTAGAACTGAGCTACATCTCAGATCCTTTTTAAATTTTTAGACAGTATTGCTAAGTTTTTTGTTTTTTTTTTAAGTATAATACTCAATTTATTATTTCTTTCTCAAGAGAGTTTTCTTCAGTTCAGTAAGACCCTGCTCCCCTTACATATGGGCTTTGGTGGAGGTTGTGGGGCAGTACCATCAGGTCTAAATTGGGGTGGAGGAGTTCGGTTCTTGCAGGCTTCACGAGATCAATTTCTGACCACTTTGCTGTGAATAGCACAACTCATATAGTAATGCAGCTTCACATACAGTTTGGGAAGCACATAACTGTCGAAGACACTGGCTTTGGAAGTGTCACTGATAGCAGTGGCCTCCATTATGTTCCTAATGACAAACTTCTCTTTTTTTTTTGGTGGAACTGGTTATTGAACTCAGGCCCTTGCCCTTGCAAGGGAAGCATTTATTTCACTGAGCCATCTCCCCGGCCCTGACAAACTTCTTAATGGCCTTATCCTTGAGTATTCACTGGTGGCAGTTTGTGCAGTTCTTTTTGGCATGACCATTGTTGGTTTTTTTCATCATCTTGGAAAGGAGGACCCAAAAGAGCAGTATTGCTAAGTTGCCCAGGCTGAGCTCAAAATTTGCAATTCTTCTGCCTCAGACTCCCTGGCTGGGAGTATAGGTGTGTAACACCGGGCTTGGCCCAAGTGATTTTAATTCCAAGTACCTCAGCTTTGTTTTGGAAGTAGACACAAAGATTATATATTTTAGTTCTGAACTCATTAGGTAGTACCTGCCCTCAGTTTTTTCCTGAAGTAGCTCCACAGAGATCCAAAATAAATTACCAGCGATAGAGGGAAAGGAAATTTGGGGCTGGGAAGACAGCTCAGCAGTGTAAGTGCCTGCCTAGAAAGCACAAGGTCCTGAGTTCAAGCTCCCAGTACTGAAAAAAAAAAAAGGAAATTTGAGCTGTGCAGTAGTGCACATACCTATAGTTGCAGCTACCCTAGAGCCTGAGGTTAGCAGGATCAGAAGTTGAGGCTGGGCTGGGGAAATGGCTCAGTGGAATAAGCACTTCCCTGGCAAGCGCAAGGGCCTAAGTTCAATCCCCATTTCCACCAAAAAAAAAAAAAAAAAAAAAAGAATTTTAGGCTGGTCCTGGCAGTTTACTGAGACCCTGTCTCAAAATGGATAGGGTTGGCCCTGTAGCTCAGCTGTAGGGCCCTTGCCTAGCATGTTTGAGGCCCTGCTTCCATCCCCAGAAATGCAAAACAATGAAAAGGGGAAAAAAGAAAAAGAAAGCCTTGCCTTCTGTGTTAAACCTATCACTTTGTGCTCGTGTAGGTTTCCAGGAGGAAACCAGGCTCCAGCACTCCCTGGCCCTAGAGTGTGACACCTGCTTCTCCCATGTCTGTAGCATGTGCCTTCCATCCACATGATTTTCAGCTGTCCGCTGATTATTTTCTCTCTTAAATTACAGTTTGATATTGCTGCTGCTGAACATCCTCGTGCTGTTTACCTGTGTAAGACAGATGAAGATCCAAATTCTTGGCTGTCTGATTTAGGAACTGGTATGGAACTTAAGTTTTTGTTATTGATGCAGGGCCTCATTTTGTAGTTCAGACTGGCCTCAGAGTCATGTTGATTCTCCTACCTTGGCCTTCTGAGTGCTTGGATTATAGGTGTGCACCTCCACACCCATGAACTCTTAAAGAGGTTCATTTTAATTAGTTTTTTTTTTCTAGTGATTTGGCTGCACTGTGGGATGAAGATCATACCCAGCTTGGCAGTGTGAGCCCCATGACTGGCCCACGGGGCATGCTGTTTCTGCTGGAGCTGTACCTTTCTTTTTACCTTAAATTACATTACCAGTTCTGTAAAGATGGAGGGCAGAGGTGCAGTTGCCACATTTTTCAGTTGCTCCAATGAGTCGAGGAGTGCTGCGCTCTCTGTGGGAGCTCACTAGTCTTCGCTGGGTTTGTATCTGCCTAATGCTTCTGACTCCCTCTGCATCTCACACCCAGTTTATCTGTGTAAATTCACTTTGCCCTGCAGACATTTCCAGCAGTACAGCTACTTCTCCCACCTCCACTGCTGCCACCCTGGTGGGCACCTCCTGGGTGCTGCTGGCTCCAGAGCAGCCTCATTGTATTCACAGAGTGATAGCCAGCACCTTCAGGGGCCTACAGCCCTGCAGGACAGTGCCTCCTTCCAGCTGTCCTCAGGCCCTGCCCCCCACTTCCTTTTCTTGTCCTGCCTGTTCTCCTGTTAGGCTTCTGCAGTGGCTGCTTTCCCATCCTGCCATACCCCCATCAGACTTCCTCATGTGGGCTCAGATGGCCCGTTCCCTCTTGATTGTTATGTCTAAACAGCACTGGGAGCCACTGTTACCAGCCCTAGTGCTGCCCCATTAAATTTTCACCCTTGATATAACCTGCTGAGTGTTCTGTGCAATTTACTTATTTATATCTCACTCCTGTCTCCCAGCCTGGTATAGTAGGTGCATAATAAATACTTGAATTTCTTTTTTTTTTTTTTTCCATTGTGCTAGAAATTGAACATAGGTCTTTTCCTTGAGATATATCCCCAGCTCTACTTTTCATTTTTTATTTTGAGATAGTCTCGCTGAGTTGCCCCTGTTTGGCTCAAACTCAAAATTCTCCTGTGTCAGCCTCCCAGGTGCTGGGATGACAGGCATGTACCACCATGCCTGGCTAGGAAAAGATAGAACTCATTTTTTTCTCATAAAAATTTAGCTTGCTGGCCGGCCAAATAGCTAAGTGGATTAAAGCACCTACAAGCAGGCACAGGGGCAGGTGGGGGATGGGGGGTTATGTCACCAGGCCTGCCATCCCACCTTGCCCCCCGACCACTCTGAGAAGGCAATTGAGACTGGGCATTACGGCCCACGCCTGTAATCCCAGCTCTTGGGAGGCTGTAAACAGACAGATCACCATGAGTCCAATTTAGTAGTGAAAACCTTAACATCCTGTAAACCCTTCCTTGGGGAAAAAAAAATACACAAAATTTCAGCTTGCTGTAACCATAGCTGAAATGCAGTTCCTTCCTACTTTTAGTTTTCTTTGGGTGGAGGTAAGTTATTATTATTATTATATTTTTTGGGGGGCGGACTGGGGATTGAACTCAGGCCCTTGCACTTACCAGGCAAGTGCTTATTCTACTGAGCTGTCTCCCCAGCCCCAAAGTAAGTTATTATAAAAAAATTTTGTTTTCTTTTCACTGCTTGCTACTCTGTATGTCTGTATTCATTAGGACTGACTTACTGGAAACTGGAGGAGAAAGACATGTATCACTCTTTGCCTGGAACTTTGGAGAAATCACCATTACCATCATCCTCTGCAGCTAGGTCCGCAAGTCAGGTAATTTAGGATACTGCATGGATGTGAGCTATGGTTGTAATTGAGTACTCCATCATGTGGCAGTGTTTTCCAACTTCTGACATAGTATGGAAAGCATACATACTTGATTTTATTTATTTATTTCTTGCAGTACCAGGAATTGAACTCAGGCCCTTGCGATTGCCAGGGAAGTGCTTATTCTACTGAGCCATCTCCCCAGCCCCTGATGTTGGTTTTCTATCCTGCTGTACCTTCTGCTGATCCCTTCATGCACAGTTTAATTTGTTGCATATACTTTGAATAAGAAATGTGAATGTTTTGCGTGAAATTGTTCTGTATGTGTGCATCGAGGAACATGTTTCACTTCTGTAGTTTGATTAGGCAGACTAATTAGCCCATATGAGAGTAAACTGGGAGGAGTGACATAATTGAAGTAATCAAAGAGGACTCAGATGTAAAAATCAGTAATAGGTCTCAATAGATGGAGCCCTAGGAGCACCAAGTACTTGCAGACGTCTGAGTTCTAGAGAATGACAGGAACCTCTAGCCCCAGCTTGAGGAAGGAAAGGGAGAGACAGATAAAGCAGCAGTGAAGTTGGGGGAGTTGAGGTAGTATGGAGCTAGAAAACTCAGTAGCTTTGTACTTACAGCACTTAACCAGGTTACTATGTCTCGAGTATCAATAAATACTATCGATTTAGATCTAAGATAATCAATTCTTTTTTTTATCTTTTTGAGACAAGGTCTCACTATGCAGTTCAGGCTGGCCTTAAGCTCACTTTGTAGCTCAGGCTGGTCTCCAACTCACAGCAATCCTCCTGCCTCAGCCTCCAGTGCTGCGATCACAGGCCTGCGTGCCACGCCTGGTGATATCATCAATTCTGTGACCTCCCATTCCATATTCCTCCAACAGTTTTAGCAGTACAATGCTTTCTGACCTCCTCAAATTTATATTTTGTTGTTATGGGAAAAGGTTTTCAACTTACTACAGGAAAATAATAAGTGTAATGAAATTGGTTAAAATGTCTTTAACTTTTTATGCTCTTCTTCTCAACTCGGTGCTGTTTTTTGCTTCTTACACATTTTCTTTCAGGTCACCAAGAGTATTAGTGATTCAGCATTTCTTTGAAAAAACAAACTATGTAGGGCCTTGTTGCCGAGTTTTTGTCTGGCTTAGTTTTGACTACAGGATGAAACATGTTGCTAACTGTGGTACTTTGCCCTTCCCTTAAATATTGGTTCTCAGAAATTCCATTGTAGTAACTAGGGTTTTTTTTTTTTCAAAACTGCTAGCACTTATGTGAACAATTTTTTTGGTTTTGATATTGCTTTTTTTTGGTACAGGGGATTGAACTCAGTACCTTGCATTTTCCAGGCAGATGATTATGCTGCTGAGCCATCTCCCCAGCCCTTGATATTTGCTTTTGAGCAGCCAGTGACCATTATGTCATCACAACAATTACTTGGCTAAAAGCAATTGTAAGATGCTATTAATAACAAGAGTGGAGATGGGGAGATAGCTCAATAGAATAAGTGCTTCCCTGGCAAGCACAAAAAGAAAAAACAAGAGTGAACTTTACTTCAGAGATACTAGAATATGTAAAGAAAAGGACATCATGAAATAGTGAAGCATGGTACCTCATCCTGAGTTGTAGCTACAAGCTCCAGCCACTTGGCAGGCTTCTCTGTGGTGGCTTAGCTGTGGTGCTTCTTGTCACAGGCTTGCAAAAGGCCTTTAGGTTGTTAGTATCAGAAAATGGAATTTAGGCTGGGGAGATGGTTTGATAGAATAAGCACTTCCCTGGCAAGTGCAAGAAAAAAAGAAAAAGAAAATGCAATTCACTAACAGTATTATGGGAAGTGTGGTATATTTTAAGGGTTTAGTTTTATTTATTTATTTTTTTTGGCAGAACCAGGGATTGAACTCAGGCCCTTACACTTCCCAGGGAAGCACTTATTCTACTGAGCCATCTCCCTGGCCCCCATTAAGGGTTTAGTTTTAATTAATCTTTGATTTATATACAGTTATAGTTGTTCTGTTCACAAGCTAAAGAGTTTATCAGAAAGAGTTAATTCATAGTCATCTGGGTGCTGTTGCACATGCCTAGTATCTCAGATACTTGGTAGATGAGGAGGGGGTATTGCTTGAGTTCAGAAGCTCAAAGCCAGCCTGGGCAACAAAAATCTGTAGTCCTTGTAGGTATAAAATGGACTATACTTAAAGTTATATGATGAGTGAGCATGGTGACACACGTCTATAATCCCAGCACTTGGGAGGCTGAGGAATGAGGATTGCCACAAGTTCAAGGCCAGCATGGGCTACATAGTGAGTTCAGGGGCAACCTGAACTAGACAGCAAGACCCTGTCTCAAAAACAAATGCTAGGGGCCAGGGAGATGGCTCAGTGGAATAAGTGCTTCCCTGGCAAGCACAAGGGCCTGAGTTCAATCCCCGGTTCTGCCAAAAACAAAAACAAAACAAACAAAAAAATGCTATTTAATTCTTTTAGTCTATTTCTTATTAAATCTATGATCTTATTGGAGACTATGCTCAGAGTTTAAATTTGAGGCCCAGTGTCAGCAAACTCTAGAGGGTTCTCTTTAAAATAAATAAATCCTGCAGTTTCACTATTTGGATCTTAGACTCTTTGTGACATTTTTATTATAGTAAGGTCCTGATTTCTAGCTTTAGAAATTTGAGTTAAATCCTGTTTTTTAGTTTTGTTTTGTATTTGGTACAGAGTCTACAGGTGTTTAGGGTCTCACTGTGTAGATCTGACTTATAGTGGTCCTCCTGTTTTCAGCCTCCCAAGTGCTGGGATTATGGGTGTGCACCACCCAGCCTAGTCTCAATCGCTATCTCAGTTTGCCCCAGGGACAAGGCTGGCACAGCAGGCTGGGAATGAACCCTGCTGCTGCGCTCTGCCTAAGCAGGCACTTTAGTCCATTGAGTTAACTGGCCGCCCCATTTAAATCCTGTTTTACTAATTTTAATAAGAGAGTTTATTTTCAGTGAGTAGCTAACACTTTTTTTTTTTAAAGGTAGGGTCTCATTATATAGTTTAGAGGAAGCTTGAGCTCTCTAGAGCCCAGGCTGGCCCACGATCTTGTAATGATCTTTCTGCCTCAGCCTCCTAAGTGCTAGAATTATAGGTTTATACAAGCATGCAGTGATATGAAATATTTTCAAATGTGTCAACAGGAAATGGCTTTTCTCTCAAGTTGTTATTAGACTGACAGTGTACATTTTCACCTTAATTAAAATCTTTAAAAATTTTTTTTGGGTGCTGATCTTGATATCAGTACATTTTCTCGTCAGTCATACTATCATTTAAACAATTGTATTTATCTTTAAGTCTAATACCAGTCATGAAATGAAGGATATTTATCATTTTTTACAAAACGGAAAACAAGCAGTTACTTGAGAAGACTCTCACTTCTGCTTGTAACCCAAATCGTCCACCAGAGGTGAAGTTTCCCAGTGCAAATGGCTCTAACTTTGGCTGTAAGCTTTTTTTCCCTGAGAGAACTGAAGCCTTCTCATTTAAATGCAACAGAAGAAGCTGGGATCTGATGGAGCTGTCTGTCTTATTTCTAGGTACTGACTCTGGATCCAACCTTGCATGTGAAGCCGAGTCAGCAGACTTCAGGAACTCACCCACACAGCTTTCTGAATGCGCTTGATGACAGAATAGCCTTCTCACCAGACTGTGTCCTGGAACCAAGTATGTCGAGTCACTCTGACATCGACTCCTTTTCACAATCAAGTAATGTCACTTCTCAGTTGTCTGGGTTCCCAAAATATCCTTCAAATACAAAAGCTTCACCACTGGATTCTTGGAAGAACCATGCATTCCCCAATGAAAGTAGGAGCAATTCCCCATTTCCTTCAGTGTATACTTTCACTAGCAATGACGTCTCAGTCAACATCATAGGTGAAGAAAACATTGTTGCAGCAGCCTCTGCCTCGGTCAGTCAGTTCCAGCTTCCAGGTACAGCCAACAGTGTCCCAGAATGCATTTCATTGACTTCTCTGGAAGATCCTGTGATACTGTCTAAGTATGTATTTTAGTGATTGGCTTGTAATGTTAATAGATTTTCTGTGATATCTGAATGAATAATGAAAATGATTTTTATTGAATGTAATATATAAAGTCCTAAAGACGTAGCATTTTTAAGACAGAGCATCTAAAAACTTAATTTACCTATTATCTTTTTTCTTTATTGTCAATTGTTTTCTGTGTTGTGATACAGGGGATTAAGAACCTTTGGGCTTCATGCATGTTCTACCACTGCGCTACAGCCCCAGTTCTGGTGAAGTGAAGACAAGGTGCTGACAGAGGCACCCTTAGGCGGTAGTGTTAGGGCCTTCTTGTGTATAGAAGCTGCTGGAGCTGGTGGAGCATCAGCTCTGTTTGCTGGGGGAGCACAGCCAGAGCAGCCCGTGCCTTGCCTGGAAGAATGACTGTGCTCCTGGCTTCTTACAGGTCAAAGGGAGGATGGGCTTTCCTAAGAGTGTTTCTTGCTCTCATCAACAGGATTAGGCAGAACCTGAAGGAAAAGCATGCTCGACACATAGCAGATCTCCGTGCATATTGTGAATCTGAAATAAATAGTTTGAAACAGAAGCTGGAGGCAAAAGAAACTTCTGCAGTTGAAGAGTTGAAGAAAACCAATCAAATTCTTACAGATAGGTAAAATAACTACAATGTTACTGTTTCTGCAACTTGAACATACTACTTCCACAGAAATATACATTAGGTTTGAAAAACACTTTCAAAGCATGGATTTTGGATTGAAATTTTAGAGAGACATTTGCAAAGTAATGTTTGTGTGCATGCGCACATGTGGATGCTCCATATTGGGGACCTAGGGCATTGCATGTGCTAGCCATGCTTCTACCTTGCACATGCTACTAAGCAACATTTCCAGCCCATTTTGAAAATTGTTAATTTGAAGCAGAGTCTTTTCTTGCTCAGGGGTTAAGGTGGCTTTCTTTGAGCTGGTAAAACTGCCTCCAGAATAGCTGGCATTGCACAGCATGTGCCACTGCATCTGGGTCTTAAGTATTTTTAAAGCTTTGAACTAACCTCCTGTAACACATGAATAACTGACATGAAGTCATGGGCTACCTATGGGCAAAGAAAGAAAACAAGCGGACTATAGGTGTGGAATCTTCCCATATCACTCATGAGAAGATTAATACTACTGAGCCCCTATGACTTAACCAGCTATGGTGGGATGTGCCTATAAATCCTAGCTCTCTGGGAGGCTAAAGGAGGAGGATCACAAGTTCAAACTCAGCCTGGGCAATTTAGAAACTTACTGAGACTATCTCGAAAGAAATAAAGCCAGGGGCCAGAGGAATGGCTCAGTAGAATAAGTGCTTCCCTGGCAAGAACAAGGGCCTGAGTTCAATCCCAAGTTCCGCCAAAAAAAAAGAAAGAAAAAAAGAAAGCCAGGTGTGGTGGCACACACTTGTCATCCCAGTACTTGAGAAGCTGAGGCTGGAGGATTGCTGTGAATTCAAGGCCAGCCTGGGACAGAGTGAGATCCTGTCTATGAACAAACAAATAAATAAAAAGGCACATGACAACAGGTACTTCCTGTTGGAAACAAGTGAGATGCTGCCCAGGGTGACTTTTTGATATTGAAGATAGGATCCCAGTGAAGCTGCCATGGGAGCAACAGCCAATCAGAACATCTTGCTGTGCAGGGAGAGCTACTGCACACTCAGCGAATACTTGCGGGTAGGGCACATGCAGGGCAGGGCTTCAGGTCAGGTGCTGCGCTGTGGCAGCTGACGGCAGTGCAGTCAAGAGCGTGCGGTCCTGTGCAGGTTAAATGCTTGATTTTCTCCTGCTTGCCAAAAGGATTTGATCCGATTTACAGGAGAAAACTGTGTTACAGAGGGCAGCAGAAATAAGTTGCAGTCATTTAGAACTACAGAAACAATTCCAAAACCAGTGTTATCGGTGTGTATAGATGGTTTTTTTTTTCCCTCGAAACTTAAAATTGCAGATTGAAAATTCCATTGGTATTGCAAATGGGCCATTAATGCTCATGTTGCAGGCCAGCTATGATCACAGGTTAGGTCATTACAGCTGCACAGTTGCAACTCTGGGGACAGTGATCTCTGGCATAGCAGAACTGGCATAGTAATAAAAATAGTCAAATCCAGTTAGCCCACTCATTTATGCTTGAGTAATTAAATGACCTTTCCTGGGCTGAGGCACGTAGCTCAGTGGTAGAATGGTTGCCTAGCCTGTGTGAGGCTCTGGGTTTGATCATGAGCACTAGACACAAAGCAGAATAAGACAAAGCAAATGGGTCTTAACAGGAATGCATTTCTGAGGCTAGGAGGCCTAGTAGTTAGGAGCGGGCACGCTGGACCTTGCCCAAAATCCAAGGGAAGTAGCTGGGAGTGCTCAGTTGCAGAGCCTGTGCGATGGGTTCAGTCTTGGCCCTGCAAAACCTGACGGAGGACCCCAGTGAGTGCAGTGCCCACCCACCACACAGCTGGAAACTTGGCTGCTCTTGTTTTTTTTCTAAAATGGGACTGATGGGGCTGGGGAGGTGGCTCAGTGGAATAAGCACTTCCCTGCAAGCACAAGGGCCTGAGTTCAATCCCCAGTTCCACAAAATAAATAAATAAATTTTAAATTGTTAAAATAAAAAAAAAAATGGGACTGACAGTAACTCTAATTTAATTGAAAATATTCTGAGGATAAATATAAAAGCATTTAATGCCTGTGAGATAGCTCAGTGAAATAAATGCCTGCTTAGGCAATCTCATGGATCATATTTGATCCCTGGCACCACATGCTATGCCAGCCCCACCCCCGAGGCCTACTGAGCCGGCCACTGAAGCAGGGTGTGGTGGCACACAGTTATGATCTCAGTGCTAAGGAGGCTGAAAATAGGATCATTACCAAGTCCAAGCTGTGTAGTGAGACTCTGTACCAAGTACATTGAAAGATTATTTAATGTAGACCTGTTACATGATGAATGTTGGCTAAATAATATTTTTATAGGGGCCAGGGATATTGCTCATTGGCCCAGCACCTCCCTGGCAAAGCACAAGGTCCTAAGTTCAATTCCTGAAATCAAAGAAATGTTTTTATTATTTATAGTACATCATTAAACACTGAGTCAAAATAATGGCTAAATTCTCTGTATTTTGTTATTTTGAGGCTTTATGATAATTTTAAGAAAGTTTTTATAGGAATAATGCATTTATGACTAGGCATGGTGGTCTATAATTGCAACACTTGGGAGGCTGAAGTGGGAGGCTTTTTGCGAATTTGAGACCAGTCTGGGGTACCAAGTGAGTTCAAGGCCAGCCTAAGTTGTATAGGAAGACCTTATAAAAAAAAGAAAAATACACTCATGCCAAGTTTGATAATAAGTGAATCCCTCTAGTGTAACCTCTAGTCTCAACTTTATAGGTTGATTTTTTTTTTTTTTTTTTTTTACATCTTTCCAACAATCATAATATATACAAATATGCAAGTAAGATCACATTATTTTGTGTGGGTTTGTCTTGCTTTTTATTTATTTATTTTTTGGCAGAACCATATTGAACTTAGGCCCTTGCACTTTCCAGGCAAGCGCTTATTCTACTGAGCCATCTCCATGGCCCCTATTTTGCTTTTTTTTTTTTCACAGTGCTGGGGATTGAACTCGACTCTGAGGTTGCCAGGCAAGCGCTTATTCTACTGAACTATCTCCCCAGCACCCCCATCTTGCTTTTTAAACTTTAAATTGTTTCTGTTTATATTTTTGAGACCATCTTGTTATGTAGTTCAGGTTGGTCTCAAACTCGAAGTGATCCTCCTGCCTCAGCTTTCCAAATACTGGGATTACAAGCATGTGCCACCATGTTGCTTTTTAAAAAATTATTATTATTATTTTAATGTATTTGGTTGTTACAGGGTCTCACTACATAGCATGGACTCATAGTGGTCCTTCTGATTTTCAGCCTTCCCAGCACTGGGATTACAGGGGTGCACCACTATGCCTGGACTGTATAGCAGGCTCGGGCTGGTGTGGCTTGTGGTGCCAGGGATTGCACCGCTATCCCTGAGCTTGCCTAAACTTACTGAAGCAGGCACTTTAGTCCACTGAGCTGTCTTGCTGGTCCTTATGAATTTTTTCTTTAATTTTTTTTTTTCTTTTGCAGTGCCAGGGATGGGACTCAGGACCTTGTGTTGGCTATGCAGGTGCTTATGCCACTGAGCTATCTTCCCTGGCCCACTAAAATCTTTAATCATAACACAGTTTATCATTTTAAGTGTATAGTTCAGTGACTTAAGTATAATTCACATTGTTGTACAGACATCACTCCTCCCATATCCAAATTTATTTTCATTTTGCAATGCTGAAATTTTCTACTTGTTAAACATAATTTCCTTTTAGCCTTTTCCCCAGCCCCTGGCAACCACTGATGTACTTTCTGTCACTGTAATTATTATTATTATTTGTTTTGTTTGTTTGTTTTTGGCAGAACCAGGGATTGAACTCAGGCCCTTGCGCTTGCCAGGGAAGCACTTATTCCACTGAGCCATCTCCCCGGCCCCTATTATTATTATTATTATTATTATTATTATTATTATTATTATTATTATTATTATTATTTGCGGAACTGGGGATTGAACTCAGGCCCTTGTGCTTGCCAGGAAAGTGTTTATTCCACTGAACCATCTCCCTAGCCCCATTATTATTATTATTTTGAGACATGGTTTCTCTTTGTGTTGCAGGCTGGCCCTGACCTTGCCTATGTATCTCAAGCTGGCCTTGAACTCACAGTAGTCCTCCTGCCTCAACCTCCCAAGTGCTGAGGTTACAGATGTATGTCACAATTTGACTGTTAACATAAGTAGAATCATACATGCAGCATATATCCTTCTGTTTGTGACTTGTTTCACACAGCATTGTTATAGCACATACTTTGCAGCTTGGACTTCTAGTGATCCTCCTGTTTTCAGCCTCCCAGTGCTGGGATTATAGGTGTGCACCACCATGTGGTGTCATAGATTGAACCCACATCCCTGTGCTTGCCTAAGCAGGTGCTTAGTCTGCTGAGCTATCTTGCCAGCCCTTGGGGATCTTTTCATATGTATATATATTTTTTCTTTTTGCAGTTGGGTCTCACTATGCAGCTCAGAGCTGGTCTCAAACTTGCAATGATCCTGCCTCAGCCTCCTGAGTGCTGGGGGGTTATAGGTGTTGTGCCCCACCACGCAAGGCTTCATACCTGAATAAGTCTTTGGGTTATGTTTTACTAAAATGGCATCTTGGTTTTAAGTAACACTGGAAATTAGTTGTGTGTTATATATTGGTGGATCAGTTAGGTTTATGTAATACTATTATTTTAAAACATTCTTTTGGGTTTTTATTTTTGTGTAGTGCTTTTCAAGATAAATTATTTTACTTTCTAATTGAAAATATACTTATGGCTTGTAGATGTGGCCAGCTAGATAGTGCTTTGATTGAAGCTACTAGTCATGTGAGAACATTGGAAAATAAGAATAACTTACTGGAAGTAGAAGTGGTAAGTTCTCTTTTTCTTGGTCTAGTGACTTAATGATTTAAAAAATCTTTATCAGTTGGACATAATGGATTCATTTTATGATATTTTTCTTCTTAAGGCTATCTTACTAAGTAGGTTTGTATTTTCATTACTGCTGGCTTCATATACTATAAGCAACATTTCATTTACTTTTTAATATAACTTTAATACCATAAAACATCCTTTCAAAGTAATAATTCAATATTTAATAAATTGAATGTGTAACTATTACCACTATCAATTACAGAACATTTTCCTGAGTCAAAAAGGAATTCCAGCTGAATGTGGATACACATACCTATAATCCTAGCTATTTGGAGGCTGAATCAGAAGGACTAACCTGAATAATGTAGACTCTCAAAACTTTAATTTTACTTACTTATTTATTTATTTATTTATTTATTTATTTATTTATTTATTTATTTATTGAGACAGGGTCTCACTATGCAGTTCAGGCTGGTCTTAAACTCACTTTGTAGCTCAGGCTGGTCTCGAGCTCACAACAATCCTCCTGCCTCAGCCTCCCGAGTGCTGGGATTACAGGCCTGCGCCACCATGCCTGGCTAAAACTTTAATTTTAAAGAGGACACATTTAAGAAATATTTTTATTTATTTATCTGGTACAGGATCTTACTATGCAGCTCAGACTTATAGTGATCGTCCTGTCTCAGCCTCCCCAGTGCTAGGATTACAAGTTTTGGCATAGCATAGGGTTCTGGGGATTGAACCCTGATCCTTGTGCTAGCTAGGCAGGTGCTTAGACCACGTAGCTGTCTCCCCAGCCCTAAAATAAAACTGTAAAAAGAGCTGCGTATGTATATTTGATGATTTTCTAAATTATCTTTGTGTCTTCCTGAACTGTAAACTTTCTGAAATTAGTGGTTATTCACTTTGTGTTAATCCTAACATTTTTGTTTTAGTTTTAAATGGGATCTTGCTGTGTTTTTCAGCCTTATCCCAAACTTGAGTGCACGTGATCCTCCTGCCTCAGCCTCCCCAATAGCTGAGACTGTTGGCATGCCCCACCTTGCCCAGTTTCAATCTTCAATTTGTAGCACCCTAGTACCTGGCACATGGTGGGTAGTCTAGAAATAATTATTGAGTTATTTTTAACATGCTAGATACATTTTGAATTTTCTGCCTTTATAGTGAGAGAATGGGGTATGAAATACCCCTCCAAATTCCTCTCCAAATACTAAGGTTGGGTAATAAATTCTAGCTCTTTGCTTTTGGAACCAGGGATTGACCTCAGGCCCTTGCACTTGCCAGACAAGCGCTTATTCTACTGAGCTATCTCCCTGGCCCCTAAATTGTAGTTCTTTCAGGATCATTTCTTTTGTAGTTGTGCTTAGATTTTTCCTCACAAGGTGATCCATAAGTACTTTTAGCTTAGTGAGTCCTAGAGTCTTAGGACTTTTAGCCCTCATTTTCCCTACCATAATTTCCAGGAGTTATTCTGGTAGAATCATTCTTTGCAGACATCACATCCCAGGATATGTTGAAGCCTTAAGTTTATTTGTTTGTGTGCTTTGCTTTGAAATAGGAATGTCCACAACTTACTGCAACATCTGTTTTTTCATGTAAAATACCTTATCTTTGTCTTTATTTTATAGAATGATTTGAGAGAGCGCTTCAGTGCAGCCAGCAGTGCCTCCAAAATTTTGCAGGAAAGAATTGAAGAAATGAGAACAAGCAATAAAGAAAAAGACAATACCATCATTCGACTAAAATCTAGATTGCAAGATTTAGAAGAAGCCTTTGAGAGTGCTTACAAACTCTCAGATGATAAAGAAGCCAGGCTGAAACAAGAAAGCAAAATGTTTCAAGATGTAAGTAACAAATACTAGGAACTTTGGCTCTGTGCTATTGCAAGCTGTAGTAGTTCTTTCCAGGTTGATTTTGGTTGTAGGTGTCCTTGCCGTAGCCACAGATATACCTTCCAGATAGAGGTAGTGGGAGCTTAGCTTTAGGACTCAACCTCAGAAGGCTAGCCTTGTTCTGTCCTTTTCTGTCTCTAGCAGGTCACTTTTTGAGCTGTCATGCTATGTGTGCCTGACAGGGTAAAGTGCTATGAACCAGGTTTAGAGCAGGTCTGATGGAATTGCTCACTTTGATTTAATTTCACTTAAAATTTGGATGCATATCGCATTAGTGCTAAATCAGGTTCCAGGTTGTATAAGTTTTCCTTAGTTTTTTTTTTTTTTTTTTTTTTTTGTATTTTAGGCAGGGGTCTACAGTATGTTCAGGGTCTCACTACTAGATGGGATTCATAGTGATCCTCCAGTTTACAGCCTCCCAAGTGCTGGGATTACAGGTGCTCCCTGCCATACCCAGTCGCAGTTACCTCAGCCTGCCCCCAGGGATGGGGCCAGCCTGACAGGCTTGGGGTCAGCCTGACAGGGGTTCGATCCCCTGGCCCCTGCGCCTGCTTGAAGGTGCTTTAATCTGCTGAGCTGTTTGGCTGGGCCTTTTCTTTTTGGTATCAGGAATCGAATACATGACCTCATGTTTGCTAGGCATGTACTGTGCCGCTGAGCTATACCCTGGCTTCCTTAGTCTTTTTCATATTGTTTACTATAGGACATAAATGATATCAAAATATTTAGTCTTGACATTTTGGTTTTTGAGGTTAGGTCTTGCTGTATATGTGGTCAAACTCACTGTTTAGTCCAGGCTGGCCTCAACTTCATGGCGATCCTATGTCTCAGCCTCCAAGTGCAGGAATGTAGGTGTGCACTGCCATAACTGGCTAGTCTTAATATTATTTTCCTGGTAACTTTTATTTTTATTTTTTCTGTATTTAGGGCAGGGTCTACAGGGTCTCACTACATAGATTGGACTCTTAGTGATTCTCTTCTTTTCAGCTGGGTTTACAGGTGTGCCACCATGTCCAGTGAGTGCCTTGGGGTCCCCAGAACTGGAACCTCAGCTGCTGAGCTAATCAGACCAGCCCAGGCTGGTGTCAAACTCACAATAATCTTCCTGCTTTAGCCTCCCAGGTGCTGGGATTATAGGCGTTATCACACCTGACTTGGAGTCCTTATTTCCTACTGAAACCTGGAGCCGGGTGTTTTTTTTTGTTGTTGTTGTCTTTGAGACAGGGTCTCACTGTACAGTTCAGGCTGGTCTTAAACTCATTTTGTAGCTCAGGCTGGTCTCAAACTCACAATAATCCTCTTGCCTCAGCTTCCCAAGTGCTGGGATTACAGGCATGCGCCACCACACCTGGTAAAATCTTTTTTTTTGGCGGAACTGGGGATTGAACTCAGGTCCCTGCGCATGCTAGGGAAGCACTTATTCCACTGAGCCATCTCCTCGGTCCCTGGAGTCTGGTCTTTACTGTCTGTATTTCTATTAGCATTCTAGTTTTTTGAGCTCTGATGAGGATCTCCTGTCAAGCTTAGTTTAGCTTTTCTACCTGGCATCTCCAGATCTTTGCAAAATCCTCTTGCATACCATTTCTTTTTTTTTTTTTTTTTTTGGTTACTACTGCATTTATTTTCCTACCTACATCTAATCTTTTTAGTTTGCCTTAAAGTTAAGCACGAGGTTAGAACTGGATCACTTGGCCCTTTCTCTTTTCATGACCTCCCAGTTGAAAGTGCTTGCATCTCAGGCCGGGGAGATAGCTCAGTAGAATAAGCACTTGTCTGGCAAAAGCAAGGGCCTGAGTTCAAACCCCGGTTCCTCCAAACAACCAAAGTGCTTGCATCTCTTAATGGCCAGCATTCTCTTTGATCTGCATTTGGGCTCCACACACTCAAGCCTCAGCACAGTCTTCTTTGTTGTAAGCCTTTTATTTTTAGGGATGTGTGTGTGTGTGTGTGTGTGTGCGCACGTGCCACAGGGTCTCACTACACAGTCCAGTGATTCTCCTGATTTCTGCCTCCCAAGTTCTGGGATTACAGGTGAGCACCATCATGCCCAGACTCCATCACTGGTTGAGCATACCCGGGGGCAGGGCTGGCATGGCATGTGGAGCCAGGGATCTAACCCTGGCCCATGTTATTTTTTTTTTAAGGATTTTTTTTTTTGACAGGGTCTTACTATGCAGCCCACATTCACAGTGATCCTCCTGCTTCCTGCCTCCCTAGGGCTGGGATTATTGGCGCACGCCACCACACCCGGACTCTCTGGCCCATGTTCTTACCTAAGCATTTTAGCCTTCTTCTGGAAGATGGGTTTCATCTGCCCACTGTAGCCGCTCTACTTCCAATCGTAGCACCTCTTTCCTTGGGCATACAGGGAGTCCTTGCCCTTCTTATATATATTTTTTTCTTCTTGCCCTTCTTATACCTGGTCACTTTGTGAGGCTGATGGTTTCCACACTTGTTACAGAAAGTCCTTTGGGTTTTAAGGTGCATTGACCATCTTGGTGATAGAGCTCTCCACACAATGAAAACAAGAAGCCCAGCGACCTAACTCATCGCTTCCCACTACTCGCTTACATACCATTTTCTAAAAGCTTATAAAGCTCAGGAGGGATTTTGTTCTTGTATATCATGCCACAGTGACTCACTGCAGTCCTGCCTCATTGTGCCCCCATAATGTAGTTACTTTCCACAGGTCCCACCCTAAACACAGGAGGCCTTGAATTTTTTTTTTTTTTTTTTTTTTAGGAGGGAAGGGTCTACAGGGTGTTCAACGTCTCACTACTAGATTGGACTTGTAGTGATCCACCTCTTTACAGCCTTCCAAGAGCTGGGTGCTTTAATTCACTGAGCTATTTAGCCAGCCCTAGGGGGGTTTATTCCAGGTCCAGACCACAATCTGAGATTATGGATGTGCATCCCTGTGGTTGTTTACTTTTCTGCTTGCTTGTTCTTTTCATTTCTTCTTTCTCTCCTTCCTTTTTCCCTCCCTCCCTCCCTCCCACCTCTCCCCCTCTCCCTCCCTTTTCCTCCCCTTTCTCTCTTTCTCTCTTTCTTTCCAGACAAGGTTTTTTTTTTGTCTTTTTGAGACAGGGTCTCACTATGCAGTTCAGGCTGGCCTTAAACTCACTTTGTAGCTCAGGCTGGTCTCAAACTCACAACAATCCTGCCCCAGCCTCCGGAGTGCTGGGATTATAGGTATGCGCCACCAGGCCCGGCTTCAGACAAGGTCTTGCTATGTACTGCAGGCTGGCCTTCAACTCACCATGTATCCCAGATAGGCCTCTAACTCACAGCAATCCTCCTGACCCAGCCT
This sequence comes from Ctenomys sociabilis, assembly GCA_004027165.1. Taxonomy (NCBI): domain Eukaryota; kingdom Metazoa; phylum Chordata; class Mammalia; order Rodentia; family Ctenomyidae; genus Ctenomys; species Ctenomys sociabilis. The sequence continues at coordinate 2,445 of PVKA01017778.1, read as the reverse complement.
CTTGAGTTCAAGGATTGTAGGTATACACTCTTGTGCCTGGTTACTGTTCTGCTTTTTTTTTTTTTTTTTTTTTTTTTGGTACCAGGGATTGAACTCCGGACCTTGCATTTACCAGACAAGCACTTATGCTACTGAATTATATTCTACTCCCTTGCATTTCTTCTTTCACTTGTACCCAAGTCCGTGGTACAGCTCTGGTTGGTTTTCATTCCTGTCTTGTTCCTGGGTAGATCTTCCACAGTTTGTCCATTTTCCTATTAATGGTTGGTTATTCCTGTTAAGAGCAACACCACCGTGGGCCTTCCTGCCCCTGGTCCTGGTAACATGCCCGAGTCACTCTAGGGCAGTGGAGGTGAGCCTGTGGCATGCAGCATCTTGCTGTTTGTATCATTGAACGCTCTAAAAGGTTCTTCACTGCTCTCACGTTATCCTCATTACAAGCAAATTGTTCTAGTTTTAATATAGTCTTTTTTAAGATCAGTGCTCTAGGAGCTTGGATCAGTGTGTCTGCTCTGGAATATCCAGGACCTTCGCAGAAAACTCAAAAGGTAGGGCTAAAATATTTTTTTCTTTAAAAAAATTTTTTTTAATGTGTTTGGGTATAGAATCTCATTATGCTATAGCTCTTCTTCATTTGGGCTGGTTTGACCTTTTTTGCAGTGTGATGCTGAGTAGCCAAGACAAATGTCAGTCATATTTCCTAATGACCTGTGATGCTTTGTAAATCATGTAGCACTACCATGCCACATTGTGTGTGTGTGTTTTTTTTTTTTTTTTTTTTTTTTTTGGCAGAACTGGGGATTGAGCTCAGGCCCTTGTGCTTGCCAGGGAAACGCTTATTCCGTTGAGCTATCTCCCTGGCCCCCTACATTGTGTTTTTAAACAGTCTCAAAATCCTACACAGGATCTAGGGAAGAGAAGTGTGTCACCCCCCTTGAAGGGACACAGAAAGGTTCTACCAGAGCTTGTGGGGCAGAAATGGTGGTGTGGCAGGTATGGGGAATGCAGTCTCATATGAAGGCACCTTGCAGAACAGACATCTGAAACACTAGATATGTATTGTCCTCTTAATAGGTAGTACCAAGTTGTTCTCTGAAGTGGCTCTGCCACTTTATGTGCCTTGTCAGTAAGATATGAAAATTCTTAAAAAAAAAAAAGAAAGAAAGAAAAAGAAAAAAGAAAATTCTTAGTTTTCTGGATTATTTCCAAAATGTGATATTGTCAGATCTCTTAATTGACATCAGTATGAGTCATACAGGTATTGTAGTTATCTGTTCTTGGTGTGTAGTTTTATTTTATTTATTTATTTTTTGTGGAACCCGGGATTGAACTCAGACCCTTGCGCTTGCCAGGGAAGCGCTTATTCCACTGAGCCATCTTCCTGGCCCCCTGTCGTTTATTCTTTTACTTGGTGTTTTTTTTGTTTGTTTGTTTTCTTTCTGGTTCTAGAACTTGAACCCAGGGCCTTCACATCAAGCTATATCACCAGTCCTTAATTTTCTTTTTCTTTTTTGTATTTTAGGGAAGGGTCTACAGGGTGTTCAGGGTCTCACTACTAGATTGGACTTGTAGTGTTCTGCCTGTTTACAGCCTCCCAAGAGCTGAGATTATAGGCATGTGCCACCATGCCCAGTCTTCATTTTCTTTTTTGAGACAGGGTCTCACTAAGTTGCTCAGTGGTCCAAGTTGGGCTCGGACTTCTGAACTTTCTACCTCAGAAAGGTGTGATTACACCTTTACTATTTGTTATATTTTTATGTTATGCATTTCTTTTTCACAATGCTGAGGATTCAACCCAGAGATCTATGCAAGTACTTTACCACCCAAAGTCCCCCCAAGTTTTTCAGTACCAGAAATCAAACTCGGGGCCTCATGCTTGCCACACACGTGCTGTGCTGCTGAACTACATCCCTGGCCCTGTTTTTGTTCTTTTATTTTATTTTTTATTTTTTATTTTTTTTGTCTTTTTTGAGACGGAGTCTCTCTGCAGTTCAGGCTGGCCTTAAGCTCACTTTGTAGCTCAGGCTGGTCTTGAACTCACAACAATCCTCCTGCCTCAGCCTCCCCAGTGCTGGGATTACAGGCATGCGCCACCACGCTCGGCTTGTTTTTGTTCTTTTAAAAGTGTATACTGGGAGTGGTGGCTTATAATCCTGGCACTTGGGAGGCTGAGGCAGGATGATTGCTGTGAATTTGAGCCCAACCTGGGGCACATAGTAAGTTCAAGGTCAGCCTAAACTAAAAAGTGTCTCCAGAAAAAAAAAAAAAAAGTAATTTTTCCTGGCTGGGCATTTAATTCAAGGGTGGAGCACTTGCCTGGAGTGCATGGAGCCATGTGTTTGACCACCAGTACACACACACACACACACACACACACACACACACACACACACACACACACACACACACACACACACCTAATCTGTGACTCTGATTTGTTTCTTT
>PVKA01017777.1:0-45091 GCA_004027165.1 Ctenomys sociabilis | reverse complement strand
TTCTTTACAATTCGTTTTGGACAATTTTGTTTTTGTGTGTCTTGGTATGATTTTATTCATATTTCTTGTGCAAAAGGTTCATTTTTCTTGGAAATGTGCTATAATTTTAACTACATTCAGAAATTTTAAATCCTTATATATTTGTTGCTTGCCTCCTTCTACTTTGAAAATTCTAATTATATGAATATAAGTTTCTTGATTTTGGCACAGAGTAAACTATTATATGACTGATCTGTAAGCTCTTTCTTCATGTTTATTTTAGACAAGTCTTATATTAATTTAAGCTTGTCAATAATTCTTTGCAGTATACATTCTATTATTAATTTCATGTATTCATTGCAGAAATGTTTTTCTAAAATTCACTGTCTGTATTGTATATTTCACATTTCAATATTTGTCTATAATTTTTAATTTTCTGTATAATTATTATTTATTTTCAATAGTTCATAAAGAGTAAAAAAAAAAATGACAGACCACTGAATAACAGCAAAAGATCTTTGTAACTACCCAGAGAACACATACCACATTGAACAATATCCTACACCACAAGACAAACCTCAAAAAATCTAACAAACCTATTAGAGAGTGCTTTGTTTGCTTTTGAGTACTCTGGATCAAATTCTGGGCCTTGCACTTGCCAGCCATGTACTTATGTCATTGAGCTTATGTGCCCAGCCTTAGAGTGTACTTGGAACCAAAGTAGGAATAAATAGCATAAATTCATTAGAAAAATTTCCGAATACTTTGAATCCAAACAGCATGTGGGTTAAGGAGCAAATTTCAATGAAAATAAAAAAAAATACAGTGAACTACATGAAAATGAAAATATAACATATCAGTTTGTGGTATGAAGCTGGCACAATATTAAGAAGGAAATTTGTAGCCTAAAATTAATCTATTAGGTGAAAACTCTCCTGGGCTGGGGAAACAGCTCAGAGACTTAAGCATTTGCTTGGCAAGTACAAGGTCCTGAGTTTGATTCTGAGGAGGAAGAGGAGAAGGAGAAGGAGGGGGAGAGGAAGAGAGGAGGGGAGGGGGAAGTTGGGAGGAAGGAGGAAGAGGAGGAGGGGAAGGAGAAAGAGAAGAAGAGGAAGAGGAGGAGAAAGAGGAAGAAGAGGAAGAGGGGAAAGAAGAGAGGAGGAAGAAGAGGAGGAAGAAGAATCTCAATAATTTAAACTGTTACCTAATTATTCTAAAGTTTATATGGAAGAGAATAAAAACTAGAATAGCTAAACCTTTTTCTAAATGAATAAGTGGGAGGAATCAGTCTACCTGATTTGATGATAGCTATTATAATCAGGTTTCCATTGAGAGTTTCTTTTTTCAGTGGGAGTTTCATTCCCATGACTGATTGGAATGAAAAATGGCACAATAGCTTGGAAAAATAGTTTGGCAATTTTTAAAACTAAATATGCAACTACTATATGATTTACCAATTGCATGCTCAGCATTTCTCCTAGAGAAGTGAATATGTTCACACAAAAACTTGTCATGGGGGCTGTGGGTTAGCACAGTGGACTAAGCAGTGGCCTAGGCAAGCACAAGGACTTGGATTTGATTCCAGGTACCACATGCCATGCCAGTGTGCCCTGGGTGCGCCAAGCCAGCCACCACGCCTGGCTGCAGTGGTGTATGCCTGTGATCGCAGTGCTGGGGAGGCCGAAATAGGAGGATCACTGCGAGTCTGGGCTCTGTAGTAAGACCCTGTACCAAAAACATATAAAACAAAACAAAATAGAAGAAAAGCTTGTACAGGGGCATTTAAAGAGCCTAATTTGTAGTAGCTCAAAACTGGAAATGACACATACATCTTTCATTGAATAAGTGCCCAAAGAAACTGTGGTATGATATACTATGGAAGTCTATCCAGCAATAAAATGGGATGAACTATTGATACAAAGCATCCTGGATGACTTTGCACACTCAGGAACCCAGGACCTCCCTGGGTTTGGAGAAAACCCATCTCCAAAGTTATGCACTGTATGAGTCTATTTAGGTCATATGCCAAAACTGACAAAGTTGTAGCGCTGAAGAGCACTTTAGGGAGAGAGTGCAGGTGGGGGGAAGTACATGTGGCTATGTGGTATTTACGTCCCATGCAGCGCTGTTCTGCTGTAGGGGTCTGTTGGGCTCTTGCTGTACTCTGGCTGCAAGAATGAGGAAAACATAGACAGGAGACAAAAAACTGGGTCAGGTGAAGTTCCTCTCTCTCTTGAGTAAAGGAGAGGAACTGCTAAAGAACAGTAGAGCATTTATTTATACTCTAATGAGGTTATAAAGTTCAGCCACTCTATAAGTTAACAAGCTGCAACAGCATGCTTCAGGGAGCTCCTGGGTTCCTGAGTGTGTAGTTGCTTTCTGGCTTTAGCCACTCCCTATATTCTACTATACTGAAAGAAATTTGAGGCATTTGTAGGGAAATGGATGCATCTTGAAACCATAATATTAAGTAAAGTCAGATACACAAATTTAACTATCATAGGGTTTCTCTCATATGAGAAACTCCCTCTCCTCTCTCTCTCTCTCTGAGTCTCTGTCTCTGTCTCTGCCTGTCTCTCTGTTTCTAGTTCTCTGTTTCTGTCTCTTTGTCTTTGTCTCTCTGTTTCTGTCTCTCTCTGTCTCTCTGTCTCTGTCTCTCTTTCTCTCTCTGTCTCTGTCTCTCTCTGTCTGTCTCTGTCTCTCATTCTCCATATGTATGGGAGAACAAGATATAGAGGGAAGGGAGAAGGGATGGAGAGAAAGGGGATGAAAAAATAACTGCCAGGGAAAAATGATGAAAACAACTTTTACAAGTGAAAAGGGGACTAACAATTGAAATGGGAATGAGGGAGAGGGTAGGACATAAAGAACAAAACAACAAAAAAAGAGAGCGATAGAAAAGAATTAAGATGTGTTACATACACGTAATGACTCCTCACAATAATTGTAATCATGATGTACTGCAAACATGTACTAATAAAAATAAATAATAAATGTAAAAAGTAAACACAACACAAGGAATTCTCATGGGGACAGGAATGCCCACGTCTTGTCTGTATCACTGCCAGTACTCTTCTGTGATACTGAACTAGATCACAGATGTACAGACTGTATAGTTACAGAAGTTATTAGCATTCGAGAAAATGGAGTTAAAGGTCACAGGATCTCTATGGATTGTTCTTACAATTGCATATAGTTATGCAGTGATCTCAGAACAAAGAAAGTACTTTAAAAAATTCAAAATATATTCAGATAAGAGTTCTTGTCCTGACCCAGACGGATTAAATGTACCACAGCTTTTCCCTCATCTGTCAGGTTGACTCAGGAAAAAAAAAATTTGAACAAATGGAAAAACAACTACCTGAGGGCTGTGTAGGTAGATGGTTGTGGAAAAGTCAAAACTTCTATGAATAGCACACAAAAGAGTGAGAATCTCAATTTTGCTTCCTATTCTATATGACATTATCTTGAAGGTCAGCTTCTACCATGAAGCTGTGAGGCCATAATTCAGTGTGTTCCTAAAACTCAGAGAAATGTCATTTTTTTGTCTAGAAGAACTGGGTGAAGGAAACTCAGAGTGCCGGAGAATGTGAAGGAGAGAAGAGAAAACTCATTCTGAAAGTGATTCTGTTTGTGAGCCTGCAGAAGTTCTGGGATAGCTCTAGAGCTGCATTTGTTTATTTTTAATTTTTATTTTATGTATCTCACTACACAGATCAGACTCCTAGTGATCCTTCTGTTTTCAGCCTCCCAAGCACAGGAATTACAGGTGTCTGACACCGCACCCAGCATCATTCACCATCTCCGCGCACCCCAGGGGCAGGGCAGGTACAACATGCTAGGGATTGAACCCAGGTCCCTGCATCTGCCTAAGTAGGCTCTTTAATCCACTGAGCTAACTGGCTGGCCATTAGAGCTGCATTTGTATGGAGCAGGTCCAAGCGAGCTGAGAAAAGGCTTTGCATGTTCAATAAAGAGTTAAACCACCACTCAAGACTCAGATTAATCCTTGAACTGTGCATGTGAGGAGCAGACCAAAAGTAGCAAAATAAAGACTTTGCAATTTTAACAAAGATTAAAATGACCACCCACAGAAATTTGAGATGTTACTTGCAGTTTATATCAAGGCAGATTGATTGCGTGCTAAAACAGCAGCAGCAGAGGCGAAATCAGCATTCTACAAAGGGTTTCCACTGGACCTAAAGTCTACACAACATATCATCACATTGTTAGGACATGATTCCAAATTAATCAGTGTACAAAGACCCAAGGAATGTGACCAGTTGTCAAGGGGAAGAAGAAGAAGCAATCAATAATGTCAACCCATGTAATTCAGAGATTAGCATGATCAAAGATTTTAAGGTATGTTTGAAGAAGACAAAGTAAACACATAGGAGTGGAAAAGTAGGCATCCTGAAGACATAGAAATTACAAAACAAAGCAAAATAGAAAGTTCAAAACTAAAACTAGGTAATATAAGAAACTAAATCTTCACCAGATTGGCTTAATAGCAAATTGAAAATGATGGAAATCAGCAAATTGGAAATTACATTTAAAAAAATTATTCCATAGTTTCTCTGTTCTGTTAATATCTGTATTTCTCTGAATAATTGAAGAAAATATTCTTTTGGGTTCATCACAAATGTATATATGATTATAGAAGGCAGAAACTGTAATATTTCCTGTTGAGATGTTCAATGGGTGCGGATCTAATACCTATGGGTGTGGTACATATAATAACTGTAGCATTAAGGTCATGTGGAAGATAAGGGTTAGTATGGCTATAAGGCATCTACATTTTAGTCAGTGGTAAAATACTCAAAATAGAGTGTCATTGTTGATACATTGTATCAGTTTGAGAAGTTGAGAAGTTTAAGTGACTCAGCAGGGAGCTAGGGTCCTTACTTTGCAAACGTCTTCATCCTGTCCAAGAGGAGCACATGGAGATGGTGTGAGCGCTACACCCACCTTGGGGAGGGGTAGCTGTGGTGGTGGTCTGCATACAATAAAAGGGAGGAAAAGTGACTTGCTCTCCCCTCTTTTGCTCTTGTTCTTTGGCTGTTGTTTTCTGTCTTGAACTGTTGCCCCTCAGCCATGCCACCCAGCCTAGGAGTCAGCTGAGTATGGACTGAAACTTCCACAAACTGTAAGATAAATAAACCTTTTCTTTCCTTAATTTTGAGCACCAGGTATTTTGTCTCAGCAAGGAGAGAGAAGTATCTAAGACATAGAGTGTGACAGATAAGTAGCTGCATTATAATTCTTAGAGTAACCACTACAAAAAATAATAATTCAGAGATGTTTCCACAATGTCAACAGAGAAATCAAAGCAAAAAATAAAAGCATTCCAATAATCCAAAAGAAGGCAGAAACAGAAGAGGGGAGGAAAACAACAGATGGGATAGGAAAGAAATAATAACATAGCACACCTAAATCCAACCACATCAATGATTAAAATATAAATTACCTAAACACATGCAGAACCTTAATTAAATATATAGTCATAGGTAAAAGAATAGAAAAAACGATATGCAAAGAAAGCTGGAAACTGGTCATAGTAGTACAAACCTGAAATCTCATCACTCAGAAGTCTGAGGAACAAGGATCATAACTTTGAGGCCCAACTGGGCTATGCTGAGAGTCTGAAGCTGGCCTGAAAACAAACAATGAAAAATCTTGACAGACAAAAGCCAAGAAGGAGGAGGAGTAGCAATGCAAGGAGGCAAGCTGGAGTGGCTACATTAGTATTAGAAGTGTTTACAACAGTCCTAGTGATAATGCAAGGTATTAATTCCTCAAGAAGATATATAACATTTCTAAGCATATATGCAGAACTTATAGTTTAAAAAAATTACAATTAGTGATCCCAAAAGGTAATATCAATTAGTGATGTTGTAGCCATCGTAGTTTGTGTAGGTGCACTTTGTGAAGCTTAAATGACATTGTCTTGCATGGAACACATTCTCATACAGTAAGTGACACTACTGTCACTGTGACTATAGTGTGTTGGTGTGTGCAATGTAGTTTTTTAAACAGTTTACATTGGGCATTGTAGGTGAAGTGTCATCTTTATCAAAAATGAACAGGTACATTTATTGTATCCTGCTGAAACTGCCAAAGGTAACTTCTAGTTCAGTGATGGTGAGCCTTCTAGAGCTTTCAGTGGTAAAGAGCCAGCTGCGACACATGTGTCGTAGTTAGCCACCACTGTGTGCACTTGTATCTCAGTCAACAAAACGTCTTTTGGAAGTGTATATTCTTGTTACCATTCAAGGTAGGAACTATAAGCCAAGGTTGCAAACAGCTTCAACATGGGTGTGCATAGTTCACTGCGGTATGATGTCTTTACTTTTTTCAGGAAGAAGGGGGATAGCTGCATAGAATAGAACCTCTAGCTTTAATTCTTTGAGCGATATTCACACCGATTTCCACTGTGTTTGCACCAGTCTGCATTCCCATCAATGGCGGGGAAAGATTCCTTTATCCTGCACAGATTCTCCAGCATTGGTTGTTGATTCTTATGTACTGCGGAACCCTACAGGTACTTTAGAGAAGATCTAATGCCATTGCTCCTCAGATTCTTCAATAAAATTGAAATAGAAGCAATTCTCCCAAAGTCTTCCTGGAAACAAGTACTTCTCTGATACCCAGACCAGAGAAGCATCCGATTAAGAAAGAGAACTACAGGTCAATCTCTCCAATGAACATAGATGCAAAAATCTTTAGTGAGATACTGGAAAACAAAATGCAGCAAAACATCCAGAAGATTATACACTATGACAAAGTCAGATTAATGCCAGGGATGTAGGGATATTTCAACATGTGAAATCAATAAATGTAATATACTGTATCAATGGAGCCAAAGATAAAAAATCACAGGATCATCTCAATAGATGTAGAAAGTCACTTGAAAAAGTTCAGGACTCATCCATGATAAAAACCCTACAGAGAATTAGGATAGATGGTCTTTACCTGAAGCTGATAAAAGCTATGAAAATGAATATCACACTCAATGGTTAAAAACTGAAATCAGAAATAAGACAAAAATGTCTACTATCTCCACTCTTATTCAACATAATTCTGGAAACATTAGCCAAAGCAATTAAACAATAGAAAAAATAAAAGGAATAAAGATAGGAAAGAAAGAAATCAAATTAACATTATTTGCAGATGACGTTACTCTACATAGAAGAATCTAAAAATTCTACCAAAAAACTTGTTGATTTGATAGCTGAATACTCAAAAATTGATAGCATTCCTATACCCAAATAACAACTCTCTGAGAAAGTAGGGAAACTACGCTTTTCATAGTGGCACTGAAAAAAAGGAAACACTTAGGAATAAATCTAACAAGGGAAGTAAAATATCTTCCATTGATAACTATAGTACTCTGAAAGAGGAGATCAAAGAGGATATCAGAATATGGAAAGATATTCCCTTACCCTTGAGTACAAGAACCAAAATGGTGAAAATTATCATCCTCCAAGATTTAATATAACTCCAGTCAAAATACCACTAATGTAACTCATAGAACTAGAGAATACATTCCAAAAATTCATGTGGAATTAGAAGACACCTAGAATAGCAAAAACAATTGTGAACAATCAAGGCAAGGCATTATAATCCCTGAGTTGAAGTTGTACTATAAGAGCTACTATGATAAAAGCAGCAAGATGCTGGCAAAACAAAATAAAATGAAAACACCTCCCACAACCACAATAAACAACAAAAAGCCAGACCTGAGGCCCAGTGGAATATATTAGAAGATGAAGGAACAACTCCAAAAACACTCAGCCATTTTACCTTTGATGAAGGGATCAAACTTCATTAGAAGAAAAATAGGTTTTTTAATAAATGATGCTTGGAATATTGGCTTTCTACATGCTGAAGACTAAAATTAGACCAAGATCTACCACCATACACTAAAGCCAAAATAGATAAAAGATCTAAACATTAAAACAGGAACACAGAATAGGTAGAGCTCATGAAGACATAGGTATAGGTAAAGACTTTATGAAGAAAACTCTGATGCATAGGAAATATCACAAAGAGGGGATCTCATCCTATTAAAGTGCTTTTGCATAGCAAAAGAAATTATCAGCAGGATGAAGAGGCAACTCAGAGTGGGCAAACATTTTGCCAGCTGTTCCCCAGACAAAGGATCAATATATAAAGAACTAAAAATAATTAGACCCCACAAATTTAAAAATCTAACCCAAAATTAGACATCTGAAAGTAGTAGTCATTTTCCAGATGACAAAATACAAATGGCAAATGAATATATGAAAATTTTTCCACATCATTGGTCGCTTGAAAGATGCAAATTAAAATCATGCTGAGATTCCATCTCCAGAAAGAGTGGCTACCATCAAGAAGTTAACCAATAACAAAGGCTGAGTGGTTTTGAACCTGATACTTGTGCTACAGTTTGAATATGTATGTCCCTCCAAATTAGTTGTCTTTGAGCTGGCCAAATAATTCAGCAGATTAAAGTGCCTGCAAGCAGGTGCAGGGTCCAGGGATTGGATCCCTGGTCCTGCAATGCTACCCCCACTCCCAGGGCATGCTGAAATGGCAATTGAGACTGGGTGTGGTAGTGCGAGCCTGTAATCCCAGCTCTTCGGAGGCTGTAAACAGGGGGTATCACTATGAGTCTGATCTAGCAGCGAAACCCTGTAGTCCCATCCTTAAAATACAAAAAAAAAAGGAAACAAAAAACAAACAAAAAAATTAGTTGTCTAGGTTTGTGTCTAGGTGTGCCCCCAAAGCCTCATGTAGTCATTGGGCTGACTTCTAAAGGTTGTGATTAATTCATGATGTAATGCTGGGATTATGGGTGTGAGTGCTACACTTGTCCTGGGGCTGATAGTCTTAACACAATAGAAGGAAAGGAGAGGCAGCTGCTTCTGCTCCTCCCTTTTGGTTTTGGCTCTGGCTGTTTCCCCTTTTTCTGCCACCATGAACTATTGCCTTCTGCTTCGTGCCACTCTGCCTTGGAGCCAGCTGATTATGGACTAAAACCTCCACAAACTGTGAGCTAAATCAACCCTTCCTTAATTTTGGGTGTCAGGTATTTTGTCCCAGAATGAAAGAAAAGTAACCAAGACAGTAGTGATACTAAAAGATGAGGTCATTTGAGAAGCGGTTATGGCATGAGAAATCATACCTCATGCTCCTTCCTGGAAGGGGGCCTGGACGTTCCTCTCGCAGGCACTTCTTGTTTACTCAAATGGAATGAGAGGGCCACAGACTAATGTATTACTGGCTTGTGTTCCAACTGCCAACTGTGCCTTCAAAACACAAAATAAAATCTATTGAGAGCAGGAATCTGAAGGATTTCACTAGGTTGCTTCAATAAACGAAAACCAGGAGATGAAATTATCAGGAATAAACTTTGAATCCAGTATTTAAGTTAAAAAGGTCATTTGCATTATAATCTTCATAGAGGAGGCCACAGTAAGGCAGCCTGAGACAACTCCTGGCAAGGTCACTATCTGAGAATGAGGGCAGTAAAAATCAACATGAAATGAAAGAGGACAAAGAGTGCACGCATCCCCACACTGTACACAAGAATGCAGGCTGGTCTTGCTCATGACAGTCACTGCAATAACCCTAAAAAAAGTATGTGCAAACAGACAGTATATTACAAGATTAATATTGCATGATCAAAGGAATTTTTTCCATGAATGCAAGGGTGTTTCAATATTTGCATAACTACTAATATATTCAAAGAGGAAAAGCATATAATTATTTCCATGATTTTTTAAAGATAATTCCACACCTATTCTTGATTTTAAAAAATGTTTTCATAAAATGGGAATTGATGGGTATTACTCTGTTATGCAAAACACAGCATTTTGCCTCACAGGAAAACAATGGAAGAAGTTTTGTTAAAATCAGGAGCTCAAAAAAGACACGAATATAATTTATCATAGTTAGTCACTGTTTTTTAGCACAATTAGAGAAGAGAAAGAAATGAATAGTTTAAAAGTTAGACTAACGGGCATAAAATTATAATTGCTATCAGAAAATCTGACTTCTCAAAAGTTTAGAAGGGTAATTGAAATATTGTTACAGACAGGGAATTTAGTAGGGCAAGTAAAAAAAGTTGTATGTGGAAATTAAGAACCATCAAGTACGCAAGTAACCAATAAGAAGAGACCTCAAGAACATATACAAAATATGTGAAATGCTTTTGAATAAACTTAGGCAGACATATGCCAGAACTATTGGAGGAAATTCTAAATATTAGTAAGATCACAAGAGGCTTCTACAAATGAACTATATAAGTATACACTACATTATTAGGCAGGAAATTATATCAGCAGAAGGAGGTTGGTTTTTTTTTTGTGAGATAGGGTCTTGCTATGTGGGTCAGGCTGACCTTGAGCTCGGTGATATAGTGACTGATCTTCCTGTCTTAGCCTCCTGTGTGCTGGGATTATAGGCACGTGCCACCACACCCATATCATCACAAAAATTTTAATCCTCTGCAAGGTGAACTAAAGTTATACCTGCAATAAAATGTAAACTTAATTTTTTTGGAACTAGATAGAATAATTGAAAAATTATATGGAAAAAAAACAATCCAGGAAAATGATAAAACATTTGAAAAGTACTAAAAGGATTGTCTCTACTAGGCAGGCTGAAATATTCAAACAATACAACACTAGGTTTAAATAAATAGACTAGTAGGGAATGATTGAATACTCTAGGAATAGGCTTAAGAATAAAGGAATTTACTGTACGATAAACATGGCTTTTCAAATTAGTGGGTGGGCTGCTTATTTGTTGGCATTTAGCCCCATTCCCAATGCTCTACATTATTTTTTTAAGTAAACTTTTCACTGAAGAATAATAAACATACAAAAAGTAGAGAAAAATCGAAGACAGCTTCAGATTTTTTACACTTTGAACATACTGCCACTGGGATTTTTAAAAAAGAAACTTTTTTTTGGATACAGGGTCTTGCTATGCAGCTTAGACTTATAGTGATCCTCCTGTCTTAGCCTCCCCAGCACTTAGATTACAGGCATGTGGCTCCATGCCTGGTTTTGGTGGCCGGCTCAGCACACCTGGGTTTTTGGTGTTGCACACAGTACTGGGATAAAACCCAGGTCCATGTGCTTGCCAGGCAGACACTTATGCCATCCAGCTATCTCCCCAGGCTTGCCACTAGGTTTTTGTTAAAGATCATTAACATTATCCCCAGAAGAGGACCTCAGGAACTTCCATCTTGCTCTTCACTAGTCATCCCTTATAACAGATTATGTTCAATTCTATACACTAGGTTTGACTTTTTAACTATTGTTATTCAAATTCAACAAAGATCTGGACATAAAGTCATAGAAAAGAAATATGAATGGATCTTTAGTGCTGCCCCCCCCAAAAAAAACCTGGAATTCCTGAGTGAAGCCAATTGGTTTGGGGTTTTTGCTTGATTAGTGTCTGATTACTGATTTAATCTCTTTACTCATTATTAATTTATTCAGATTTAGCATTTATTCATGATTCAGCCTTGATAGGTTGTATAAACTATCTAGGAATTTATCCATTTCTTCTAAGTTACCCAATTTGTTGGGCATATATTTCGCTTCTGTGGGATGGTGTGTAATGTTTCCTCTTTCATTTATGATTTTATTGGATTCTTTTCTCTTCTTAGTTTACCTAAAGCTTTGTTCTGTCTATCTTGGGAAGGATTGGGTTTGCTCTTTATGTTGATTGTAGTGGTACTGTGATAGTAGTTTGCTTATGTTCTTGCTCATCAAGCTATATGCATTAAATACATGCAGTTCTTTGCATATCTATTATATCTCAACAAAGCTGTTAGAAATACTTGGTCTTGTCTCACTTGTAATAAGAGAACTGCACAACAAAATCACAATAGATAGATACTATTTTTCTGGTCAGGTTGACAAAGATAGAAGAAAAAGTTTTTAACATCATTATGATGGTTTAAAAATGTATCTACAAATTATTTGACACTCCTTTTCTTTAAGAGTAGAGCTTACTTTTTCTCTCTGAGTGAGAGGTGGACTTAATGACTTGTTTCTCATGAGTAGAACACAGCAGTGGTGATGGTCTGTGACTTCTGGGACTAGGTCACTACAAGCTTTACTCTTTCTAGGATCACTTAAAGGCCAACTTCTATGTCTGTGGACCCTAGAGAAGCCTGCAGAGAAGTCTACATGGAAGAAACTGAGGTTTCCTTGTTAATAGTCACGTGAGAGAGACATTTTGAAGGTAGGTTCTCTTCCTGAGTCAAGTTTTCAAGTGAATGAAACATTGGCCAACTTTGGGACACAGGGAGGCAGAATCCCTCAGCTAAGCTCCTTTGAAATTCTCACTCATGGAAACTGAGTTGGCACACATTCTAAGCTGTTAAATATTGGCATAATTTTTTATACAGGAACAGACAACTGATGAACTTGTTCTGTGGTGAGTGTGGGAACAGGCAGGCACCCTCATAAATCGCTGGTAGGAATATAAATCAAATCAATGCTCTGGGGACATGGTAGGCAGTGTTTACTAGCATATAAATGTAATACTACAACTATAAATACATCCAAAGATATATTCTCACAGGTATGAAATGGTAGTTAAACAACTCTATTTAATGCAGGATTGTTTATAATGGAAACAATCTATTTAATGTTAGTGAGACTACCTAAATGGAGGTATTAAAAAGAATGTAATTCTATAAGCAAGAAACAAAACAATGTGTATAGTGTATTACTATTACCACAAAAAATGAAAAGGTTTAGGTTATCGTTGGGTGGAAGCACAAGAGCCTGGTAACAGTGGAAGAAGGAACGGAAATCAAATGGGAGAGATCTTTTCACTGTGTACCTTTTATGGATACTTTTTTCCCCTATATTTTAGGGAAGGGCCTACAGGGTGTTCAAGGTCTCACTACTAGATCAGACTCACAGTGACTCTCCTGTTTACAGCCTCCCGAGAGCTGGGGTTACAGGGACACACCACCACACCCAGTCTCAATTGCCATATCAACATGCCAGGAAGCAGGGCTGGCATGGCAAGCCCAGGGATAGAACCCCTGGCACCTGCGCCTGCTTCCAGACACTTTAATCTGCTGAGCTATTTGGCTGGCCATTATGGATACTTCTGAAAAATTTCTTTTTACCATGTATCACTTACCCTAAACAATTAAATAGTTAGAAAACTATAATAGACAAAATACCATTTGGGTTAAGAAATAGATTCTAAAGGTATTGCTAGTATGAAACTTGAAAGCCTTCTCTAGTACTCCTGGTTAATAGGATGATACCTTCATGCATCTGATGCCTTCATGTATAACTTAAGACAGTTAAGACCTAGGCCATTATAATTTTTTCCTCTACATTAGAGAAAGAATAGGAAGTGGCAGTCTCCCTAGAGTTTAGATAAAAGAGACTTAGACAAAAGAATATATCATTGTACACCCAAACCAAGGGGGAAAGGCAGTCTTTAGCAGCCATTAATAGTACTAGGCACTTAGTACTAGGGAGAGAGACTTTATATGACCCAAGAACATTCAATTCCTTTGTTTGGATTTTGTACTTAATAAAATAAGCTCTTGATTACCTTATTTTAATTTCCTAGGCTTTTATGAAGTTTCCTTTCTATTACACATAAGTACCATAATGAAGTAAACATACAGATCTCATTAGAAATTTTAAAAGGGCATTTTAGTTACTGCATCAATATGTTGAGTTCAATTAGTGTGGATCAGACCCAAGACCCCAAGGACCAGTGACTGATCCAATATGATGGCAATTTCTTAATCCCAAAACTCTGGGAAGCAGAATTCCCATGTGTCCCATGTTCCCGTGAAGCTAATGGAGTAGCCATCCAACCTCCCGCTTTAGTTTCTTCTTTAAATGTAATGGGCATAAAAAAGCAAAATGGAGAATGCTGAAACACAGCTCATAGGAAAAATTTCCATGCACTCCGCTGATGTGATCCAACTGAGAAAACAGCATGGAAGCTCAGTCCTCATTGTTCAAGGACAGGTTCTGGAAAGTCATCATGGAACTGGGTTGTCAGTCTGTTTGGGAAGCCTTTCACTTTATAATTTAGGGAAATATGTTATAGGATCTCTAAAATCCCAGAACTTCTGATACCACCATAGAATACCGTCTGCACTATAAAATATCTACATTATTGGAATTAAATTGAGCTGTGGAGTTTGAAAATCAGTGAGGTTCACTCCTTAGCTAGAGGATTTGAATGAATTAGCTGTCACACTATCCTGTGGCATCTATTTAGACTCCCCCTTCCACCAACAAAATACACCTACATTGCACGAGAATTCAGAGGTACTCACAAATAAAGCCAGTAGTGTTAACTTGGTGATGGTCAGAAGTCATTGGCCTGAATGCATGTTTGGGTGCCTCATAGAATGACTGATTACTTGAGGGGCTGGGAGGATTAATGTACGAGGTCTCCCATGCATAACCTACCCATTCACTTAGGTATTTGTTGAGTTTACATTTATTGATTATTTCTAGTCGCCAAGGGCTCTGCTCTATTTAGAGACGTGCTCTGCTAGGGAAACAGCAGAGGGAACCTCAGATGTGCCAACTAAAGACGGTTAAAGGGAAAGTGACCACTGTCTCCAAGGGTGTGAAGGGTGGAGGGTGTCACAGTGCTTCTCCAGAGGGCACAGTTAGGGAGAAGGAAAGTCCGACTTGGACATAAACTATGGAAGCATCATTTGATTCTATGAGCTGATCCACAATGGAATTCATAGCCTTGAAGAACAGAGATCTTCTGGCAGCTCAAGAGAACAGCCAAAGCACAGATAAGGAAGATGAGACACTGACAGATCCAGTGACATGACCAGGGCTTGTGGCCAGTTCAAGGAGGATCTGGCTCGGAGCCCAGGATGCAAGGCACAGGCCATTCAACTGTGGGTGTATGAGTATTCTAACTTTTGCTATTTCAACCCCTAATGTCCATGTTATATCGTAATCTCAATGGAGCACTTGCTATATGGCTACAATGTGGGGGGTTTGTTCCCTGAACAAGCAAGTAAATCCCTGTAGCCCAGACTTTGAAATTTTGCACTTATCAAACACACAGTAATTCTTATGATGGATTAAAATTATTTTGGTTCCTTGTGAAAGGAGCTATTGCTTATGGTAATGAGAGAAAAAAAAAAACAACACTAAGAGAAGTGAAGTTCTTATCAAAAATGGGAAATTTTGGTTAAAAGAATGACACGTTAAATTCAGCAGTAATATGGCTGTATTCTGTAGCTTCAGCTGTCTGTCATGTAAGTGTCTGAGGAAAAGAAGAGTGGCTTGTGCTCATGCACCTTGATTCTCAGTCTGTCCTGGGTTTTGCTCTGAATAATGTGGACATTACTAGCTGTGAGGAAGGAGAAAGAGCCCTCAATGAAATCTTCCTGCTTAAATAGGAAGTCTGGGCAGGTTAGTTGCCTAAAACCACTCC
Organism: Ctenomys sociabilis; assembly: GCA_004027165.1. Classification (NCBI taxonomy): domain Eukaryota; kingdom Metazoa; phylum Chordata; class Mammalia; order Rodentia; family Ctenomyidae; genus Ctenomys; species Ctenomys sociabilis. The sequence goes on along the minus strand of PVKA01017777.1, from coordinate 29,656 downwards.
AACTACATGGTCCCCCTAAATGTCTATACCACCCATAGGAGAACCTGGCTCCCTCTAACTCGTCCCATGTTCCTGGCTGCTGTGCTTCGAAATACAGTCCCAGGGACAAACACACACTGAGATCTTTCTTTCTGCTTTTCCCATTTTGGATCAGCTGTAGGTCTGAGGATTCTGGTGAGAGAACCAACTGCTCTTTCACTTTCTTCAGGATACAGAAGGTAGGTCAGGCTTAAGATCTGAAGCTACAATAGGAATTTAGTGGAAATTCCCATCCCCTAAGCTCCTCTAACACAGTAGCTCTCAAAGTGTGATCCCTGGACCATCAGCAGCTGCTTTGGAGAACCTGATAGAAATGCAGATTTTTAGTTCCCACCCAGAGTGCAGAATCCTAAACTCTAGTGAAGTCTCAGCTGCATATGTTTTGGCAAGGTTGCCCCATACCTGCTGGAATTTGAGAGCTGCTAGAAGATCCCCAAGGGCAGGAAGAATGACTTGAGTTTCACAGTTGGTTTGATGTCCAGCCTTGGCCATTCAGCCTCCCGACACCAAAAAAGGAGCGTAGTGCTTATGGAAGCCGAGAGGCACCCCAGCCATCTCAGGGAGCGTCAAGAATCTCCAGGGCTTGCCAGGAACACAGAACAGCAAGTGGACAATGGTGCTAGGTTCTTTCCATTCAGCTCTCTGTGGCCCGGGCAAGGTTTGAGCAGCACCCAGATTTTTCCTAAATGGAAATGGAGTTGTCAACACAGCCATGGCGAGCCATGAACAGTGCTTGAGTTCACAGAAACTGTGCTGAGCCCCCTGAACCAGCTGCTTTTCGCATATTTCTACCTACAAAGCTGTCAACACAGCACTTTTTCCGGCTCCAGTTTTACTCGAGAAAGCCAAAGCCCAACCATTTATATGATTCATATCTTTTATTACTTAGAACTTTACCAAATTACATGTTTAATAACAAAAGTAACAAATTCTCCGCTTGGGTGTGGGGCTGGGGGTGTTAGTCACCTAGTAAATATCTCAGCCTCCGTCATTTCCCTCCTCCCTGTCTCGCTTGGTTCTTGTTTTTCTTCCTTGTGTTGGGCTGTGTTTATGTGACAGCTGTTTTACATTGATATAAACATGCACCCCACTCCAATGGAATAAATGTCAGGAGAACAGCAGGAAGCCTGTTTCTTCCTGTTACATCCAATCCTTTCTAGAAATGTGTGTACCCACGGATGACAGGCCACGTGTGCAGTCTACACCTGGAAGTTGAGAGCTTGTCCACATTCTGGGAAGAGCCTGGGGATATGGGAGGTGTCCACTATAAACCCAGCATGGGCCTTCCACCCGCAGCTTGAGGTCACACCCACTCACTGCTGCTGTGTTTAGGGAGACCTGGGGAAAGAGGCGGAGACAGCCGAGGAGGATGAGGCTGAAGAATGGTGTGGGAGGAGGGACTCTCTTCAGTAGCCTCATGGCAATGCAGCCAGAATGGAGCAATTTATGATCTGGGGAAATGTCACTTACACGTCTGGATTTACTTTTTTAGAAAATGTACCTGTCAGCTCTGAAGTGTCCTATTTACAGGTGGTGCTCTGGTAAGCAGATGGTTAACGGCCTCATAGAGCCTTTCTCTGTTCATTGAAGGAAGATGATTTCAGACTCTAAGCCTGGAATCTCTGTTCACACTGCCCCCCTTCCCCCATGGCCAGAAGGAAGGAGAGGGCAACGCTATTGTATTTAGATATGTTCATAAATTCTAATCAAGAGGCCCTGGATATGGGTTCTCAGTGAAAATTAACTTTGAAAACTTGAGCCTTGACTCCCTGCAGCCAGACAACATTGGATCAGCTCCTTCCCCTGGCTTGTGTGCTTGGGTCCAAAGGAGGAGCTTAACTGGTGCCTATTGACAGCTTGTATGATACAAATCCTGGGCTTAGGATGAAAGTGGGCCTGTTCCTATAAGCTGCTTGCTGGTAGTTAAAGAAAGGGCAATCTTTTATGAATAGATCAGTCTGAGTTGGCCTTTACCTGGCTGGCTAAATTCATTCTGTTTTAGAGTGCGTGGTTTTATATAAAACCTCCGTGTTCTAAATAAAGGTCAATGGAACAGTAGGCAGGCTGTTTCATCCCATTGTGTCTCTGTCTCCTTACAAAAGAGTTCAGCCGCCAAGCCTTCCTGACAATACAGGGCTTGGGGGTAGCCCTGGCCCCAAGCTCTGGGTGAAGAACTGTCCCATTGTTCCATTTGCAGTCATTTTCCTGAACTGTATCTGGGTCCCAGTGTGCACAGGAGTGGATGAGATTGTCCTAAACACGAAGCAGAGGCTAATTCAAGCTCTTGGGAACCTCTAACATGGAAACTTCCCCCCTCAATAAGATCCTTGGAATGAGGGAAGAAGCAGGGAGGTTGGGAGAGAGACGGTCCATGACAGTGCACGGCTTATGAAATGGAGGGCATTCATGATGAAATGCGGTCCCAGCACAGATCACTGTTATTCCGCGATAATTTAGAATGTAACATTACATTGGAATGAATCTTAGAGTAGACCTGAAAGTAATGTGTGTATAGCACTTGTTCCATGCTGGACATTGTCCACAAGATATATGTGAACTGTCTCTCGTAGTCCTTAACACAATGAACTCTCATTATACCTGCATAGTAATCCTCTGGTGTAGACATTCTTATTGTCCACCACTGAACAGATGAGTGAAGGAAGGCTAAGTAATATGCCTGGGGTCATATGGGTGGTTCAAGTGGAGAACCAGAGACTAATTCAGGTGCTGGAAATCTAGCCTCATGCTTACTAAGAAGGAATCTCAGACTTCAATGTGCATTGGAATTACCCAGTGAGCTTGGTAATAGCAGATACTAATTCCCTGGGTCCTAGGTGAGACCCATGATTCTCCATTTCTAATGGGTTACTTTACACTGCCAGGGTGCTTCAGTCTCTGGCTTCCTCCAGGTAGGAGTAAATGGGCTTCCAAGAGCCCAGGCACTGGGCCCCAGGCCCCAAGCAGTTCACGCACCTCACATGTACTCCGCACCACAGCCCTGACTCCACAACTCTCAGGAAGGAAACACAGTGGGATGTCAGAATGACCACAGGGAGGTTCCTCCCCTCGCTCCCAGGCTGCTGGAACGGTCTGTGTACCCACAGTCCTGCACCCGGACACCTTCCTGTTTTCCTGACCTGAGGGGCTGGCAGCAAGAACATCAAAGCCATCCTGCCTAAAATTGCTGATTTCACACCCATATCCGCCCCTGCCCTGGCTCTGTCCTAATATTTTAAACATCCTATATCACAAGGAGACATCTTTGTGCACCTCTCATTTGTGCTAGCGTGATGGAACCAGCCCTAATTGGAAGGCAGGGCCTTGTGTTCCACCCTCAATTTATATCTTTGCTTGCTCAGTGACCAGAAGTGAGAAGCTTAGTCTTTCTTTGCCAGTTTTATCTCTATTTCTAAATGGAGCTAATAAAACTGAATCCCCACTCTGTAACCTATGGATACTTTACAGTTGAAGGAACTTGTATATATAAAACAATCCAAACAGCCTTGGAAATAATTTCTTATTATGGAAATATGTAAATAAATATAATGATTACCAAAATCTATGAAAAGTCACCAGGCTTACTGACCAGCTCTCCTTTGTTTCTGTGTTAAAAATCCTCTCCTTCTTTCAGAATTTGCCTAAAATAGTCAAAGGAAGTGGCCTGCTTGAAATTCACACTCAATTTCACCATCAGTCAAACTCCACTTCAGTCCAGGGCATTGCATTTCTAGAGAGAGTTCTGCATCATCAACTCAGCCTGCCGCAGTCTGCAGCTGGCCTTCTACGCAGAAATAGTGAAAGGAGGATAGTGAATTGGCTGTGTTAGAAACAGAGGGGCTTCAAAAGAACTGGACTGGCTTCTTTGTGACCCTAAGAATAGCCAGTCGCCCAGTGGATTCCAGGCAGGTGAACATTCCTCCGGCCAGTCTGCAGGGCAGGGTTAACTGGAACAGCAAGAAAGAATTCTCCCCACCAGCAGGCATCCAGAGCCTGGCAGGCTGTCAGAATACATGTGACAAGGCCTTTCAATCCCAAATCCAAAGTGCCATTTCTCACTTCTTCCGCAATATGCAGGGAAATTGTTCTTGTCTGAGAGCACAATTGCTTTATTCAGAAAAGGAGCCATCTACCTGGAGTATTATCTGCCTGGGGATCATCACGATGTGGAGACGATGATTTATCTTGTACATGGGATGTCTTAACAATCTTTCCATCACTTCATTACCAGGTTATGTTTTTGCTTTCTTGTCTCTTGACAGAAAGTGTGGAGTTCCTCTGCCTTTTCTCATTTGATGTTCATTTGTTCCCGTGCCACATGCATTGCCTAGTTAGGGGTTCACATTGCTAGTGACAGGGCTGTGGACTCAAAAATTGTTTCTAAGCAGCTGGCTCAGAGCTGCATAGATCCAAATGCATGAGGAGATCTGGAGGGTAGGTTGGTTGCTTTTCTGCCAAATAGATTATCATTCATGTTTATGAAAAGAAATGAAATAGTGGGCCCATAGTTCTCCGAATATCCCTCATTTAATCAGGTATTCCACACATCTCCCAAAGGCTGGTGGGTCTGGTGGCTCTGATGTGCTTTTTTTTTTTTTGTCTTTTTGAGACAGGGTCTCACTGCAATTCAGGCTGGCCTTAATTAAGCTCACTTTGTAGCTCAGGCTGGTCTTGAACTCCTGCCTCAGCCTCCCCAGTGCTGGGATTACAGACATGTGCCACCATGCCCAGCCTGATGTGCTTTTCTTATTCGCCATTTTCATTCAGAACTCTTTCTTTGCTTCTCCTGTATTTCCTCTTTCCCCTACTTTTCCCCCCTTCCAAGTCCTAACTTCATGGCTGGGACAGCCTCCTACTGCTTGCCACTTCTTTTAAGAGTCTTATTTCCAAGTTATTTTCCTTCGTTAAATCTGACCAAATCTAGATTTACATTGCTTGAGCACTCCAGTCTCTCTCCCCTCTAAATTCCAGTTAAGTATGTTTAAAATTCAGAATTGACTGTTGCCTCTCTTGATGGGTTGGAATTCATCACAGTGCCCCAAACATGAAAATATGTTTCCAGATGCTATGGAGACCAGACAGATTCCTAAGAAAGGGCAAAAGGATCCCCATCACTTAGGCTGTGTGAAACCTAAGTTTCTGGTTCTGCATCACTGCATCTTCTTCTACCTGGTTCCCTCCTTTCTCTGTCTAGAGAGAAAGAGACTTAAGAGTTCTCTTCAAAATTGAAGAGAATCCATCCTTTGTAGTAGACCAGAGCTTCACTTCTACTGGTGTGATTGTCTCAAGATTCTGGCTACCACATGAAAGCATAGCTTTCACCACCATTGTTGCCTCTTTTTAATGGGCATTTGACTTTGAGCTTGTTATTCCCATTTTCAATTTAAGTACAATAATATATGTCATCTGGTATTGTTGTGAGGCTAAAATGAAATAATCTATGTAAAATATTTAGCATGGAGACTGGTATGTATTATGGAAATGATTATTTATTTTTACCTTCATCAAATATCTATAAAGTATGGAAAGACATTCCATTTTTGACAGGAAAATGCCTTCAGCCTCCCTCCTCTGGTGCATACACACCCTTTTATCATTCTATATAGAATAATTTGAACTAATCAATGCACAGATCAATGCTCCTTTCCATATCCCCAGCTTCCAGCTTTTGGCCCTGAGTGCTGACATTTTCTATGCTCTACATAAAGCTGGAATTGAATCTATACAACTATCCTGAAAGAAAAAATATCTCTTGTTCCTCAACAACAACTTTTTTGTTTTTTCTGCCCAGAAAGAACCATAATGCTCGCTAGTGCTGTGATATGAGCAAACCTTTCTCATGACTTTTGGGGTGGACTTTTTTTTTACTGGACTCTGGAATGCTACTTTTATATTAAGAACTACAAAGTATTAATGTCAACATCTTCACATTTTTCACATGAAGAGACCTGCCATTGTCTAACTCAGTGTATTTGGTAAAATATATTTTTCAGAAAACTTTTCCATTGGTGAAGCCAACTGCTATATGGTTTATGCTTCTTGCTAATAAAATTTCTTAGAACATGGCCCTGGTCCTTCATTTATATGTTCTTGCCAATAATGTACTTTGGAGGACTGTTCTATTTTTATAGTAAATGCACTGGATTTTAGGGAACTAAGTTTTGTTTAGATTTCTTTAAATGTGGGATGTGTGTGTGTGTGTGCATGTGTGCATGTGTTACTGCCTGCCAGCCAGCCTGTCCTCTTCCTTGCTCTTCTCCTTCTATATTTTCTTAAAGTGTCTTTCCCCAAATTAATGACTATCTATATGCCTCTCAAATATTTAGTGCAACTCAACACCTATAAAACCCTAGAAAGTCCTTTCTAATCATTTAAAATAAAGAAGCAGAGACCATGGTTTATTATCCTGAGTCCTATTCAAGCTCTGGATCGACTGATTCAGTGATCAATATTCTGACCACATGGAGGTCAATCACTCCACAATCACTAAGCCCTTGATTTGCTTTGATTTCCCTACATTGGCCAATTTGCCTCAACAATGTAATTGTTCAGCAATTAAATACACATTTTTTGTATTCCTATTATTAGTTATGTCTGTGGAAGCAGCCATTTAGAGAAAGAAATTATTGACTAAGTATACCAGGAGGACAATTTTAAATCTTTCTATCAGACTTAGAATTTTAATTGTAATGATTGTACACTAAGTTTTGAATCCTACACTAATTTCTGAATGAAATTTCTGGGTTGATCATGTTTAATGGCTTAATGTGGTCAAGATCCTCATCAATTTGCCCAGGTGACCCATTTACTGATAACATACATGGCATTGAATTTTATCTAATGGTTTAGTCAAAATGGTCATCATAGCAACAACATGTATATACTCATTCACTTATTCACTCAGGTGTTTGTTGAGTTTCTAATGTGTTCTGGGAATTCTGGAAATTGGGGACACAAGGACTGAAACACTTCCTGCTATAATAAGTATTTTAGCATAAACATAGACAATGAGCAAGTAAGCAAATAATCCATTCATGAATTGCAACTGAGACAAGTGTGGAATAAGAGAAGAATCGTTTTGCCATGAGTGAAGAGGCTGGCACCAATCTGAGGAAGTGACATTTGAACCATCCAGTCAACTTTATAGGACGGTCAATGCATGCTATTGATGTTTCTGTTTGTCACTTACTATCTTAATGGAGGAATCTTGGAAACTTTTAGTTTTTAATTAATACCTCTATGGTCTATAAGAAATTATATCTAGACTGACATACCACTGCTCTTTCTAGATTTTTCATTCCAGCACATTTTTACAAAGATGATAGAGATGAGCCAAGTTTTTCTGAAAGCTATAAAAATAATTTATGATTTTTTTGTTCACTCAAGCATATATTTGTTGGTTTTTTCTTTCCTTTTTGATTAAGAGACTTTTACTTTCCCTGCAAAGATAATGACTATTTAAACGAACTTAGGCAAATAGGCAAAGGTCCATTTCAAGATGCAGAGATGAAACAATTTTACTACTAATAAAGCATCTCTTCCTCACAAATCCTACTTCTTAAATAGTATTTCAGTCAAATCCCCCAAATCTTGCTCCAAAAACCTGAATGCCTTTGAAATTCTTGTAGTTCCAACTATGCGGTTTATCTGTGTGAGTTTTTGGTTTCAATTGAAAGGTTTTTCTCTCTTATTGAAATCATCTACAGAAAGTATCTGAAGCTATTGGGATTTTTCCATTGTTTATTTAGTTGGCCTGAGATGCTAATTGAACTTAGGAATTTTTCCAAGGGTAAATCACAGTTGTGTGAATGCATCATTTCCGGTCCATGAGGACTTGATTTGTCTGAAGGAGCAGTCAGTTGCAAGTGTGGCTAAAGACATAGTGCCCCAGGCACAGAGCATTCTTCAGAAATAATAATAACTTGCATTTATTAGTATTTTCTATATTCCAGGAATTATTCTGAAACTTATTTTCAAAGTCTGTGGTTATCATCATTTTATAGGTAAGGAAATAGAGCCTAAGGTCATATAACTAAAATGCGGTGGAGCCAGATAGAAAACCTAAATGGGCTGGATCTGTGTGTTAGAGTCCCTTAGACCAGCGATGGTGAATTTTTTAGAGTGCCCACACCACAACCACAAACCCACTTATGGATTTTAAAGTGCCCACATTGCACTCAAACCTGAACACCAAGGTTTTAGTTTAGGAAATACAACTCATACATTAAAGCCTTTTGACTTAAAAGAAATATAAACATGTGTGCTATAGGTTCACCATTACTGCCTTAGACAATGACCTTGACAAGAGAAGAGTTTTAGTTCAGCTCACAGTTTTAGAGGCTCTGGGTCATGATTGATTGGCCCGTTTGGTTCAGGGCTGTAATGAGGCAGTCCACTATGGTGGAGGTGTGCGGCATAACAACATCACTCGCCTCAGCACCAAGCAAGAGAGGAAGAGGACAGGTCTGAGGTCCCATAATGCTCTCCGAGAGCACCCTGTCAGCAGCCATTAGTCTGCAGCTAATAGAGGTTCCATCACCTCTCAACAGCACCACGCTGGGGACCAAATCTTTAACCAGGGGCCTTGGGGGACACTCAAGATCTAAACTGTAGCAATCTTGAACTTACCTTCTTAACCTCTACTTTACACTGTCCCTCAGAGTAAATCAATGAGGGCCTTAGGAGTTGCACATTTAGGCAGTAGGCATACAAGTGACTTCATAGGTAGTTTATGTCCTGGCATCTATCCTGATTGGTTTGTTTGTTTATTTATTTATTGTGGTACTGGGGATTGAACTCAGGGCCTTGTGCTTGCCAGGGAAGCACTTATTCCACTGAGCCATCTTTCCTGGCCCCTATCCTGATTGGTTGATTGCTGGCCCATTCTGATTGGTATGAGCCCATGCCACACTAATTGGCCTCCTTGGTAGCTTTCCATTTATCTCATCGCTGAGCTCTGACTCCATGTTCTGTGTTCCATTTTTCTAAAGGGTGGGGATTTTGTTTCTCAGTTGTAGCACATATAAAGTAGCTGAAATCATTCTTGGTCTACTATAAAAATGCCCCGTTTCAAGCCATTCATTCATTAAGTGAGGAAAGTAAGGCTCATAAGATGAGAAGTCCCCAGACTTACTCAGACAGTCCTTAGTCTATAACTCAGGTTTCCAGAACACTAGGCATCCTACTGTATACAACTTCCTCTCCTCAACTCCCTTCATGGACTGCGGCCTCAGGAAGTGCAGAGACAGACAGGTGTTGGCAGGACTTGGTGGAGGAAAGAGGAAAGGAAATTTTTTTCTACATCATGTTCTATCAAATCCTTTTCAGACATGGCCCAAATGGCTTATTTCCATGGATCTATCTTGCCTGGTCCTACCAATCACTTCTCTCTGATCTCTCATGTTGCTACATTCCTGGAACCTTTCCCCAATATATATTGACATTCCACAAGTGCTTCAATACCTCAGTTCACCTCTATTGAAAATAATTTAATTGTCTAGGCTTTCACTTTCTTCATTGCAGACACACCAATGATTTATACCTATTTGCAGACTACTCTTCTTTCCTAAGATTGGACCTTTATCTCAAATTGTTCATTGCATAGCTTATCCAAAAGTAAAGCCCATTACTTTCTCTTGCCCAACTATGTCCTGCAAAATCCCTTATCTGTGAAACTGGACTATTTAATGCTATGAACCTGACATCCCAAGCACTATGGCCCCTTGCTCACATTCTTTTATTGTCAAGTTCTATTGATTTTACTACTGATATTCTCAAACATGACCTCTTCTTCTCACTCATCCCCTAATTCAGACCTTTGTATCTATTTCTTATATTTAAATGTTCACTTGAAGTCTTAGTATATATAGAGTAGTGCACCAGTCACTAGCATAGAACTGAACACCACCATGTGCCCAACACCACATCAAGATGCACTGTGTATGTGCTGGCCAGACATCTCAGTGGACTAAAGTGCCTGCTTCAGCAGAGTGCAGTAGCCAGGGCTTGATCCTTGGCATGCAATGCTGGTGCTGCCCCTGGAGTGCATTGAGATGGTGATTGAGACTGGGCACGGTAGTGGGCACCTGTAATCCAAGCACTTGGGAGGCTGAAAACAGGAGAATCACTACAAGTCTGATCTACGTAGTGAGACCCTGTAGACTACCCTATACACCCTGTAGACCATGTCCTAAATTTATTTAAAAAAAAAAGCACTATGTTCCCTGAGTTCCACCAAAGCCTGTCCTCATCCATGATTTGGGTGCTGACATTCCACTGATTATATCTAATGATGGGAAAGACCTAATCCTCATTAAAATTCAAATATCCAAGGTGGAATAGGATTTGAAGTTGTCATCTATATGTATAGCTAAATTTGTATGTGATTTAGGAGCACACTTTAGTAGACATGGGGAAGAACATGGACTACTGGGGGAATTGTGTGATGAAAATGTATTCAAGGGATGGAAGGTCCTGAGAGATGAAGCTGAGGATGTTGAATTGCTGGAGTGGTACTTGCCCAGTGTTGCTGAGGACCAGCTCCTCTGACAACTAAATAGGATCATAAGCCCCTTCTCTCTAATGTTTTGTTCTTTATCTGGATCCAGCTACTTGTTGCAAAGATTGAAGGAGTCAGAAATGATAACAGCAGACAGGCACAGGTGACTGTGGTTCAATCCCCAGTTCCACATGCCATAGTAGACCCACTCTTAAGGCAGCCTGAACCAGCCAAAGAACAACAACAACAACAACAACAACAACAAAACCCTCAAGTTTTGGGCCAGCCACATAGCTCAGAAGACTAAAGTACCTGCTTAGACAGAGCGCAGTGGCTGCAGTTCAGTCCCCAGCCTGTCGTGCCAGCTCTGACCCTGGGGCACATTGAGAAGGTAACAGACTGGGCATGGTGGCATGTGCCTGTTATCCCAGCACTTGGGAGGCTGAAAAAAGGAGAATCACTACGAGTCTGATCTGTGTAGTGAGACCCTGTAGACTCTGTACTAATAAATAAATAAAGTAATGATAATAGCAGAAATAAAAGTCATGGTGAAAATCAGAAGACTTCAAAGTGAGTAGGTGAGACCAAAGCATTGAAAAGCTCCTTGTGAATTTTCTTTCACCATGTTGTATTTTTGCCTCATGACAGCCTGTATAAAGTTCTTTGTACTAAGCTGCAGTAAGAAGAGAATGTCAGTGTCACATTCCTTACACACAGTTTGATGTTCAGAAAACAATTCACAGCAGTCTTCTTGCCACAAGTTCCTCCTTCATCTTCTGTACAGCCTCTTTCTTTAACCTCCCAAATATGACTTCGTCCCCAATTACATTTATTCTTTTGCATACTACTGCCGCAACCCTATCTATTTAAATAACTATTGTATTGCAAAATACTCTCTCTAGGATTGGGCAGGGGAGCTCAGCAGTCTAAGCACCTGTGTGGTAAGTGGAAGGACCTAGGTTTGGTACCTGGTACCACAGACTGTCTGCCCTGGAACCTGGGGTGCACTGTGCTGGCCACCAAAGCTGGGCATGGTGGTGCATGCCTATAATCCTAGTGCTGGGAGACTGAGATAGGAAGATCACTACAAGACCCAGCTGTGGACTTGTAGCAAGACCTTTCGCCAAAGAAAGAAAGAAAGAAAGAAAGAAAGAAAGAAAGAAAGAAAGAAAGAAAGAAAGAAAGAAAGAAAGAAAGAAAGAAAGAATTTTAAAAGAAAATATTCTCTCTAGATTTCTTGAGAGCCATTGAAGAACACTCAGATTTGGTTTTGATGACTAGAAACTAGATTAATAGTACTGGTTAAAATTTTGGGTAAAGATTTCTCTAAGGCTAGCTTTCATGGCAGAAAGAATTATTTTGTTCCCCTGACTGGTGCCAGAATATTTTTTAAGCCCAATTGAATAATGAGGAGAGGTTTTTAAATGCAATGGAGTGGCCCCCAGTGCTATCAGACACTATTCAATGACCCTGAAGTTAGCAGCAGGAACTCAATTCCATCTGATGTTTTCAGGAAAAACTAGATTATCCCTGAGTAGTTCAGATGATACTCACCTTCTCAGGCAGAGCTCAGTTATATGTGAAATGAAGGACATGTGTTTAATGAATGCTTAGGGGATGCTGCCTAAGAATTCATCACATGCCTTTCTACACTGCAAAAAAAAAAATTGTACTGATGCAAGGAAAAAATGGTTAGGATGGAATAAGGCTTATGTATCATAATTTATTCTTTCATTAAACAGCTTGTGCTATGCCAGGCACTATGCTAAGCTATAGAGTCATGGTGAATATTGCTGCCAAGTGCCACCCAACAGAAAGGCGGATCATTAAAGTATTACGGGGTATTTTCATTCACCTTACTTACCACATCGGGTACCATACAACTTCTGGCTCGTGCTCAAAGTCACAATGACCATGAAAGATAAATGTTTTAAATTGATTGAGAACATTGAGACTGCTAGGACAGCAACTAAGACTTTCATGAAAAGAGATTTCTAGGATTGCTGTAGAAAGTAGTAAGGACAGTGGGCATGTGTTTGAGGTGAGGGAAGGATTTTCAGGGGAATTCATGGCAATATCCTGTTTACTGTAATACATTGTTTTATTTTGTTTTGCTTTGGGGACATGGTCTTACTCTAGCCCAGGCTGGCTGTGAACTCACAGGAATCCTCCTGCTGTGGCTTCCTGAGTACTAGGGTTACAGGTGTTTTCTACCATGCCTGGCTTACTGTAATAACTTTTAAAATTTAAATATTCACCATATTCTTTATCACACTGGATATATTTTAATCTCATCATCATTGTCCTCATTATGGTGGGAATATGAAGGGAAATGGGGGATCTTACTTGTGTCTCTCCTGACTTCATGTTCTCTAGTGACTGGAAAGCTAAAAGAGGCACTTTTGTTAAACTCCTCTGCAACTAAAGTTCTTAATGAGATGGAGGTTTCTTTACCATGATACACACCAAGCACACTTGTAGATGCATAGTAGTTTTATTTTATTTTATGGATTCCAGGGTTTAGTCACTGGTTTTGTGGATATTAAGGGATGGAGTATGGAGCATCTGCCTTTTGTAGAGCAGATCTAGAAGGCATGTAACTTACCCTACAGCTTCTAGTTGTAGAAACATAAGTTTCTCCCTGGATTATGGCAAGGGTACTGTTTTGGAAGTCAGCATTCATGTGGGAATGTAAATCCTCATTTTTCCTGGCGAGAGGATGAGAAAGGAGTTTCTATGATGGCCAGTTCTGCAGGGTTGGTTGCAGAGGCCCAGCCTTTCTCCTCCTTCTGTTTCTTTCTAATGAATTTACAAGAACCTCTGGGCCCCTATTAGATCTGTGTCTACCTGAGGGAGCTCAGCTGGTGGGCTGATTAGGGTAGAGCATCTAGTTCAGTTGGCTTTGGGATCCTTTGGGATTGGTGGAGCACATATTTGACTGCCTAAAAGAGTGGCAGAAGTGTGACCCTGAGGTCTATGCCTGCTCCTTGATCCTTCCTCTCTGGGCTGTTCCCTTGCTCTGCTTCCCATTTGTCACAGACTTTTTTGCAATCTTACTCTCACATATCATTCCACCCTGGTGCTCCTGTCCTGGAGACTGCTGACTATGGACTGAATCCCTCAAACCATGAACCAAAGTAAAGCATTCCTCCTTTAAGCTCTGGGCGTTGGGTACTACTGTGTCCAGAAATAGGCGAGCTGATTAATACAAGTTGTTTTTGTTTTTCCCCACTAGACCCAGTGGAGAAAATCATCATCAGAAAGTTTTTGTGAAGAAAGGCTCTAGCTTTTAATATTGTACAGAGATCAACAGAACCATCTTCTTTCCTTTGAATAGCTTACATTCTAATACAAAGAACAAATACATCCATATTTATCAAGGAGGTAGAGTGTAGTTGAAATATTATGTACATATCACAGGGTAGTGGTGGAGAAAGGAGCGGTACAACTCAGAGTTACTGAGTTGAACACCTAAAATTAATGAAGTAAAGAGAAGTAATTACAGCAGGAAACTCACAACCAAGAAGGAGAAAAACTCCATAGTTTTGGAAATTACAAGCACAAAAAAACAAAAGAAAAAGTAGTTAGGTTGGGCATTATCAAAATTGAAATTTTGCATTATCTTAGTTACTTTTCTCATTGTTGAGATGAAAATACCCACACCCAAAGTTAAAGGAAAGATTTTTTTAGCTTACTGTTTGTATATGTTTCAGTTCATAATTATCTGGCTCCAGGGGTTGGGGGTGAATCACAGTGGAAAAATAGTTCATGTCAGACAGAAGGCAGCAAGCAGCAAGCCAGGTAGGAAGTAAGCAAAGTGACAATCAAGCAACAAGTAAAAAGCAATGAGCAGGGACATTCCTCCTGTCCCTTCTATCTGATCAACCCAGGGTTGTGCACCTTTAATCCTACCCAGAACTATGCCAAACCTATCAGTGGACTGATTTAGTAATCACACAGCTTCACTGGGACTAACTGCACTCTACATTCGGCCACCTCTGAAAAAAGTCCCATCTATGACTAAATGAGGCTTGGGAAGGGGGACAGCTAGACACAAGTCATAGTATGCATTAAAAGACTGGTTATCAAGCCAGAGTGGAAAACCAGCCTACAGAACAGGAGGAAATGCTTTCAAATAAGGGATTGATGTGTTGTGTATATAAATGACTACAAGTCAACATGCAGATTAAAAAATGGAAGAGCTTGAATAATCATTTCTCCATAAAGAGACACAAATATCTGTGAAGCACATGAAAGATGTTCCACACAATAATTCATTAATAAATGCAAGTTAAACTATAACAAGGTATCATTTTATACCATTAAAATGAGCATTATAAAAAAGAAACAAAAAATCAAGCTTATAAATGTTGGTGAGGTTGTGGGGAAGTTGAATACTTGTGCATTATGGTAGGAAAACATCATGGTACAGTGTTTGCAGAAAACATCATGGCAGTTACTAAAAAATTTTAAAATATATATTGCCAAATCAGCCAAAATTCCACTCTTAGGTATATTTAAAAGAAAGAAAAGCAGGAACTTAAACAGATAATTGTAGGCGCAGGTTTGTAGCAGCAACATTCACAATAGCCAAACATAGGAGCAGCACAAGGGTTTATTAATGATACAATAAACAAAATGTGGTATAGACATGTAATGCAATTCTGCTGAGACATCAGGATAAACTTACATCCATGCTACAACAGAGATGAATTTTGTGGGTTTTGCCAAATGAAATAAGAACTCACCCAGGGTAAATACTGTATGGGTCCTCTTTTATGAAATACCCAGAGTACTCAAAATAGTCATAGAAAGTAGAATTCCCAGAGTGAAATTACTGGATCTATGATATCTGTTTTTAATTTTTAATTGATGTACTATCTTCCACAGCAACTGCACCATTTTTAAAGTGAGAAACCTAGGGTGGCCACATTCAAAGAAGCAGAAAATAGAACAGTTGCCAGGAAATTGGGGAAGAGAGTGAGAAGTTGTGTATAACAGATATAGAGTTTAAGGTAGAGAAGATGGAAAAAGTTCTGTGATCCCAGCCCCGAGGGAGGCTGTGGCAGGAATGTCACAAGTTTGCATCTCACCTGGGCAACTTAGTGAGATCTTGTCTCAAAAACAAAATTAAAATGCCCGGAGATGGAATCCAGTGGTAGAACAGCACAAAATTCATTCCTCAGTAGGGGAATGAGAAGTTCTGGAGATAAGCGGCAGTGATGCTTATGTAACAGTGTGCTTAGTGCCACAGAACTAAGCTGTGCACTTAATGGTAAATTATATGTTGTTATGGTTTGTGTCTAGATGTCCCTCAAAGCCTCATGCAGTCATGCGGTGGGCTTCTAGGATTTGTGATTAATTCATGGTCCAATGCTGGGATTATGGGTGTGAGTGCTACACCTGCCCTAGGGTGGGCAGCCTGCATACAATATGAGTTTCAGTCAGGAGAGTCACCTATCTGTAATCTATGAAGAGAGGAGGCACATACATGTATATACTTTAATTATCATTATGTTTCCTTCAATGAGAACCAATAATCTATGCGCCCAGTGCTGATGTTGCATGCTATGATTAAGGCAGGATTTCATGATCCCATATATCCATGTTTAAGTCTCAGCTTAATTCCTTAGTAGGACATTTTTATCCATTTAGAATGTAAAATAATAATATCATTTGGGAACCAGCATGCATGAAATAATTGTCCAGGTTAACTTCTAATAGCTCGCCGTATATTTTTATTGCCGTGTTCTTCCCTGTGACATCACGTAAGAATTTCATTCAATTATGGAAGATAATCCATTGGGAAGAAGTGCCAGTGATGTTTTTAAAAGGAGCTGGGAGCCCAGGAATACTTTGATATCAAAGTAATTAATTCCAAGGGGAACCTTTCTGAGATGAAGTAGTGAGGTTATTTGGTCATGAGAGCGCATACTCATGAAGGAGAAAAAAAACCACATGAAGCACAATTCTTTCATTAAATTGGCATTGCATCAGGAGAAAGAGCTAAAAAATGATTGATTGCAAATATAATGCAGAGGATAAGAGCATCTGGTTCAGGCATAAATAACAAAGGCTCTTCAACATATGGCACTAATTTGAGTTTATGCTTCTGTGATCCCACCTTTCGAACTGCTGTGTCTTTCTCAGGATGGGCAGCCTAGGGTGTGTGAGGGAACCAGGTAGGACAGGGGGAAAGCCAGCATCTTCCTGGTCTGTCTATGTGAGGGCGAGATGTTCTGCATCAGTGCAGGTCTTGTCATGGGAGTGAGTGTCTAGCTCCAGATCACCCGTGATCACAGCTGGGAATCCAAGCCAAAGCTGCTTTAAGTCTAGTGGCCTTGATTAGACATTGGACATCAGACCAAAAACATTGAAGGAGAGTATTTCAAAGGTTTAAATCTATTTCATTTCTTTTTAAAAAATTTATTTATTTGTTACAGGGTCTCACTACACAGCTCAGACTGGTAGTGATTCTCTTGTCTCAGTTTCCAAAGAGCTCGGCAAGTTTCTGGGTTTTTTGTTTTGTTTTTGTGGTACTAGATTGAACTCAGGACCTTGAGCTTGCCAGGCAGGTGCTTATGCTGCTGAGCTGTATCCCCAGTAAGATTTGCATAAGACGTTAGCGTGAGATTTTTTTTATACCAGGGATTGAATTTAGGACCTCGCACTTGCCAGGCAGGCACTTTTGCCACTGAGCTAAACTATACCCCCAGCTAAAAGTAAATTCCCACTCATCATACTCGCTTTTTTCCCCCCCATTTGTTTATGTATTTGGTACAGAGTCTCACTTGGCAGCTTGGGCTCTTAGTGATCCTCCTGCTTTCAGCCTCCCCAGCACTGGGATTATAGGCCTGGGCCACCAAACTCAGACTCTGTGGCTGGCTCAGCTTGTCCTAGGGGCTGGACCAGTATGACAGGTGGGACCCAGAATTGAATGCTGTTCCTGTGCTTGCCAAAGCAGGTGCTTAGTCCACTGAGCCATCTTGCTGGCCCCTCCCCAGTGCTAGAATTACAGGCACACGCCAGCACACCCAGCATGTGACACCTGGGGTTTTAGAGCTGGCAAGGCATGCAGCATTAAGGACCAAACCTGGGACCTCGCACTTACCAGGCAGAAGCTTAGACTGCTAAGCTATCTCCCCAGCTGAGTCCATTTCATTTCTAATGCAAAACTGAAAACTCAGCTTTTGAAAAACACAAAAAACCAAGGTTTTCCTAGGCCTGCGACCCCTAGCCTGCTGCAGCCACGAGCTTGTATACTTTCTCAAAGGCCTTGTTGCTCTTGGAGAACCAGCCCTGTTCTGATGAACAGCTATCTGGTCTTCTTGTGGGAGAAACTGCTCAACTTTTCATGACCCTTCTTCATCAATCTAGTTTTTAAATTGAATGTACATAAAGCAAGACAAAATATTGACTCTCTGTGTTGACTGGTTTCCCACTGGCTGCCTTCCACTACCTGAGCAGAGTCTCAGGTGAATTCCAAGCATTCGGGAGCCTTTCCCAGTGTTAAGATGGTTTATGCAGATTACTCTAATATTTGAGAGAAAATATCTTTTCATCTTCATTACTAATGTATCTGAATGTTCCTGACAGCGAAACTCCAGTCTTTCTATCTCTTGAGGACAACATCTATCTCATATCTTGTTGTTTAGTTTTGTTTCTGTTTTTCAGTTTTTCTAAGACAGAGTTTCATTATATAGTCCAGGCTGGCCTTAACTCACTGTATAGCCCCGACTGGTCTTGATCTTTCAGTGATCTTTCCACCTCAGCTTTCTGAGTACTGTGAGTACAGTGTACCAGCATAACTCAGTTCCATGTCATTCTTTGACTACAGGGAGCACAAACAACTGAGCTAGTGGGATTTTTATCTCTCAGAAATGTCCCCTGTAAAGGAGTGTTTCAAGACAATGTTGACACAGAATCCAGCTTCCTTACTCCATCCCTACTTTGAAAAATCTCATGCTGATAGCTAGTGAATTTTATGACTTATTTCAGCTCAAATTTTCAACTTAGTAAGTTTATGTCATATTCTAAGGTTATCTCCCAAAGACTTATAATCTTTACAAAAATCTCTCTACTAGATAGCTCGCGAAATAGCATGTT
This sequence comes from Ctenomys sociabilis, assembly GCA_004027165.1. Taxonomy (NCBI): domain Eukaryota; kingdom Metazoa; phylum Chordata; class Mammalia; order Rodentia; family Ctenomyidae; genus Ctenomys; species Ctenomys sociabilis. Next base: position 11,016 of record PVKA01017777.1, on the reverse strand, counting down.
TGGGTCTCCTGCTACAGAGGAATACAATCAGCCAAAATACAAATAGGCAACACTTTGATGTCCATGGATGTTGTAATGGGATTAGCATGATGCTACTGGGAGGTCTTAGCTCATGGGGGGCATATCTTTAAAGGTTGTACTGGGACTTCAGCCCCTTCCTCATGTCTGTTCTACTTGCTAGCCATGAGCTTTGTTCCACCCATGTGATCCTCACCATCACATTGCCTCACCACAGGCCCTAAATTGATGTGGCCAGTGAACTAAAACCTCCAAACTTTGTGAGCTAAAATAAGTATTTTTCTTTTTTATAGATTTATCATCTCAGGTGTTTTGTTACAGCAACAGAAAGCTAACTAATTAAAGAAGAAAGGATGAGCTATGGTGTATCTGTGTTTAACTCTGTATAACTGTCCTCATACAGGAAACTGAATTATATTTGTCCAAATTATGAAAATTGCTTTATTGCACTCAATTCTGATGAACTGTCAGAAAGGCTGAGTTACAACATTTGGGACATTCAGATTATAGTCTGAAAACATGGTCAAAAATATTTGCTCAGTGTGACAGATTCTTCCTGTCTCTGAGACATCAAAGATTTAAAGCAATCTGCAGTAAAGAAGATGATAAAAAGCCCTGGATACTTGGTACTTTTTGGAATGTATTCATCTTACTAACTTCTCTGTCCTGAGATGCAATACCTGACACCTGCAATTTAAAGGAGGATTTGTTTATTTTAGCTCAGAGTTTCTGCCATGGTTGTCAGGCTCTGAGGAAGAAACAGGGTAGCAGATGGATTTGGGGAGGAAAAAGTGCTCAGTGAATGGCAGCCAGGGGGCACAGAGGGAAGAAAAGAGCGAGGGACAAGAACATGCCCTTCTAGGCTATGTCCCCAGTGACTCACTCTAACCTGGCCCTGGCGCCTAAAATCTACCATGATCTAATCAACTTCCAAATGCTTGAAAATTTGGGGATAAGACAAACAATTAGAGGGGAGAAAGGGAGCCAACAAGAGGAAAAGAACACAAGAAGAATACGTGAATACACATCAGCTATAATCATCAACATGAACAGTCTCAGTTCACTAATCAAATGAAATAGACTGGTACAATAGCTTAAGAAGCAAGATCTGACAATATTCTGCATACAAGAAACACATTGAATTAAAAAGAACTTTATAGGCTGAAAATCAAAGAGTGGAAAACAATACTCCATGTGACAGGAACTCATTAAAAAGCAAAGGCAGCTATTTTATTTGTAGACAAAGTGGATTACAGGCCAAGACTGATTAAGAAAGACAAAGAAGGTCACTACATACATCCTTATAAAGAGAAAAATCCAAGATGAAGATATGACAAGCATAAATATATATTTAACAAATACCAGTACAACTACATAAAACAATATTAAAAGACATGAAAAATCAAATAACTAGTAATAAAATTGCACTGTGGGATCTCAATACTCTACTGTCACAAGTAGATCAACTACAGACCCAAAAAAGAAAATTAGAACTGAATCAAACTTTTAAACAAATAGAGTTAGTAGATGTCCATAGTGTTATACCTCACAAATCAGAATACACATTGTCCTTGGTGGCACATTGTTCTCCAAAATAGGCCACATACCACTTCATATAATTTGCTTAAGTAAATGCAAAGAATTTAAAATTGTCCCATACATATTATCAAACCATAGGGCCATGAAATTGCAAATCAATTGCAAAAGAAACACAAGAACTTGAAAACCACATAGAAATTAAATAACACTAACATAAACAACCAACTGGGTCATAGATGAAATTAGAGGAGAAATTATACAGTTTCTACAATTAAACGATAATGACATAAAACACAGCAGAACTTATGGGACAGAACAGAAGCAGTCCTAAGAGGGAAATTTATAGCAGTGAATATGCATATCATAAAAACAGAGCAAGGACAAATAAACAACTTAGAGACTGGCCTGCCCTGCAACTCCCCAGAGCCCCTGGCCCCAAGCCTGCCGAGTGAGTGAGAATTTTTGCCACTCTCCTGGAAGCCTATCCACGTGAGCCGGGTTCGATGAGTATGGGAGAGCCCTTGGCTTCTCCCCAAGTGCGCTGTGCCATCTGGAGCCCCTGCCCCAAGACCTCCGAGCAAATGATTATCCTTAGATACCCCAAACCAGCCTGCCCTGCAACTCCCTGGAGCCCCTGCCCCCAAGCCTGATGAGCGAGTGAGAATTTTATGACTCTCCTGGCACCCTATCCATGCGAGTCTGCTTTGGCGAGTGTGTGGGAGAGCTTCTGCACTCCCCAGTGCTCGCTGGACCAGGGACACAACAGAGGGGAACCACAGGCTCACATTGTACCAAAAAGGCTACACCAGAAAGGAACTGAACACAACAGCTACATCCAGGCCAGGCATAACTGGATAATGTCAAACTTAATACACTGGCACCTGAATCTCATTACGCGCTAAGGTTGTAAATGCACTAAAGCACTACACCAAAGGTCAGAGGTCAGTGCTATACAAAATGACAAAGACAAGGTACAAAATGCAATCTCAGGCCTTGAGGCTACCAATAAGTGTGGAGGACACTACCTTAGCTGAAATGAATGGATGAACAGAGACAGAAGCAAAGATACAACAGCAGAAGGTATAGAGGAACCCAGACCAGAATTAATGACAGAAACAAAACCCGAAATTTTTGAATGCATAGCATCTGAAGTAATGAATCAAATCCAGAAACATATGGGGGAAACCCAATGCCTACCCAGAACAAGTGCAGAGAACACTATTTCAGCTAAAATGTATGAATTTATAGCATCACAAACAAAGAAACAACAGCAGAAAGGTAAAGAGGAACTCAGAGCAGAAATAATTTCTGAAATAAAAGAAGAATTCTTTGAAATCATAGCATCTGAAGTAGAGAATCAATTCCAGAAATATATAAAGAAAACAGAATTTGGAAGAAACTCTGCAGTAAAAGAATTAATAGCTACCACTAAAGAAGACATTGATAAAAAAGAGGAGACTGGAAATATGATGGATTCCTTGAATGAGCAATATAGGAAAGAAATAAATGGAATGAAGCAGAGTCAAAGAGATATAGAAGAACTTAAAATCTCAATCACAAGTGTACAAAAATGTTTGAGTGAGAGCAAAGACAGAGTATGAGATCTTGAAGATGCTGGTACAGCTAGTGAAAAGGTGAGAAAGGATCTCTTAAGAACAACGAGGATGCAGGGAAAAATAATCCATCACCTGCAAGATGATGTCAAGATGAACAACGTGAGATTAATAGGCATAAATGAGAATGAAGGAGACAGTACAAATGTTATAAAAAGAATATGGGCAGATGTAATAGCAGAAAACGTCCAAAATGTGAGAAAACAATCTAGAATTCAGGTAGCTGAAGCATACAGAATGCCAAATAACTTCAACCCAACTAAAAACACACCAAGACTTATAATAGTCAAGAACAAAGAAATCCAATACAAGGATAATATACTAAAAGCCACTAGAGAAAAGAAGCAGATCAGATTCAAAAGAAAACCCATTAGAATTACAGCCGACATCACTTCACAAACCATGAAGGCAAGGAGAGCATGGAGCAGTGCTCTTCAAGTCCTGTATGAAAACAAATTCCAGCCCAGACTACCCTGCAAAAGGCTCTTTCAAGTTTGATGGAGAACTGAAATACTTCCATGACAAAGAACAACTAAAGAATTTCATGATGACAAAGCCATCCCTACATAGGCTACTCAAAAATGTTCTAGAGACAGACCACAATGAACAGAACTTCACAAATGAGAACAGAAGGAACCCACTAAACAGGTCAAACAATTAAACGCAGGACAAAAAAGAGTAAACAACAGCAGGTAAATATCATGACAATCATAAGTCAACACATTTCAATTATAACCATCAGCGTAAATGGACTCAATTCATCAATTAAGAGAAATAAACTGGCACAGTAGGTTAGGAAACAAAAATCCAATGATATGCTATATACAAGAAACACACTTAACTCAAAAGGACATTCATAGGCTCAAAGTCAAAGGATGGAAAACAATACTGCATGCCCCAGCACCTCAGAAAAAAGCAGGAGTAGCAATTCTGTTCTCAGACAGTTTCAACTTCAAACCAAGGAGGATCAAACACAACAAAAAAGGCCACTATATATTGGTTAGGGAAAAAATTCAAGAAGAAGAGGCAACACTCATAAATATCTGTACACCAAACACAGGGGCACCCAACTATGTAAGGCAAATCTTAGTGGACATGAAAAATCTAATATCGAAGACCACAATATTAACAGGAGACCTTAACACCCCCTTATGTCAGAAAGATAGATCAACCAGACAAAAAATTAGCAAGGAAGTAGCAGAACTGAACCAGAGCTTGGAACAAATGGACTTGGTGGACATATACAGAGTGTTCCACCCAACCACAGCTGAATACACATTTTTTTCAGCTGCACATGGGTCATTTTCCAAAATACACCACATACTAGTCCAGAGGTCATGCTTAACTATATGCAAGAAAACAGAAATTATCCCATGCATATTATGCGACCACAGTGCAATGAAATGGGAAATAAATGACAAAAGAAACCAGAAAAACCCACTAAATACAAGGAAATTAAACAACATCCTACTCAGCAGTCAATGAGTCATAGATTAAATTAAACAAAAAATTCAACAATATCTACAATTCAATGAAAATTTAACCAGAACTTACCGGAATTTATGGGATCTGACAAAAGCAGTTCTCGGAAATTTATAGCTATGAACTCACACATTAGGAAAACAGAATGGGAACAAATACACTAATGTTGCATCTTTGACATCTAGAAAAGGAAGAGCAAACCAAATCCCAAGTCCAAAGACAGAAAGAAATCATAAAGATTAAAGCAGAAATTAATTCAATCGAGATGAAGAAAACAGTTCAAGCAATAACAAATGAAGAAGCTGGTTCTTTGAGAGACTAAATAAAATTGATAAGCCCCTAGCTAACCTCATCAAAAAGAGGAAAGAAAAATCCAATACAAGCAATAAGGAATGAAAAGGGTGAAATCACCACAGACCCAGTGGAAATTCAGAAGATTATCAATAGCTACTTTGAGAATCTTTACACTCACAGAATAGAAGACACAGAAGAAATGGACAGATTCCTAGAAAGGTATAAATTACCAAAACTGAATCAAGAAGATATAACAACTCTCAATAAGTCAATAACAGCCAACCAAATAGGAAACGTAATAAAAAGCCTACCAACAAAGAAAAGTCCAGGTCTTGATGAATTCACAGCTGAATTCTACAACCTTACACTCCTCAAACACTTCGGTGAAATTGAAAAGGAAGCAGTCCTCCTAAAATCATTTCTGGAGGTAAGTATTTTACTGATTTTCTACAGAGAAAGACACAACCAAAAAAGAGAACTACAGACCAACCTCCCTCATGAACATAGATGCAAAAATCCTCAATAAAATCTTAGCAAACAGAATATAGAAAATCATCAAGAAGATCATATATCATGACTAGGTAGGATTCATCCCAGGGATGCAAGAATGGTTCAATATTTGAAAAATGTATAAATGTAATATACTATATTAATAGACTGAAATCTAAAAACGACATTATCATCTCAATTGATGCAAAAAAGCTTTTGACATAGTCCAACACTCATTCATATTGAAAACCCTATGGAAAATTGGAATAGATGTACTCCACCTCAATTTGATAAAAGCCATCTATGACAACCCAATGGCTAATATAAAACTGAATGGGGAGAAACTGAAATGTCTTACTCTTAGATCAGGTACAAGACAAGGATGCCCTCTATCACCTCTCCTATTCAATATAGTTTTGGATTCATTAGCAACAGCCATTAGACAAGAGGGAGAAATAAAAGGAATTAAAAATAGGTAAAGAAGAAATTAAATTATCAGTATTTGCAAATGACATAATACTTTACTTGGAAGGCCAAAAAAGCTCCACCAAGAAGCTACTAGAATTGATACAGAAATTCAGTAGCATAGCAGGATACAAAATCAATACTCAAAAATCAATAGCAGTCCTCTATACAGATAGCAAGCACACTGAAAGAGAAACAATAGAAATAATACCTATTACAATAGCACTGCAGAAAATGAAATACCTTGAAATTCACTTAACCAAGGAAGTCAAAGATCTTTTCGCGGAAAATTACAACACCCTAAGAAAAGAGATTATAGAGGATTTCAGAAAATGGAAAGATATTCCATGCTCCTAGATAGGAAGAACCAACATCGTGAAAATGGCCGTACTCCCAAAATTGTTGTACAGATTTAATGCAATCCCTATCAAACTGCCACCAACATACCTCCCAGACCTAGAGAAATTGTTCCTAAAATTTATTTGGAACCACAAATGACCTAGAATAGCAAAGGTAATCCTTACCAACAAAGACAAGGCAGGAGGCATCACAGTTCCTGACTTAAAATTATACTACAAAGCCACTGTGATAAAATCAACATGGTACTGGCAACAAAATAGACCTGAGGATCAGTGGAATGGACTAGAAGATGCAGAGGAATCTACCAACAAACTCAGCCATCTGATCTTGAACAAAGGGGCCAATCATACTTACTGGAGAAAAGATAGCCTCTTTAACAAATGGTGCTCAAAAACTTGGCTTTCTACATGCCGAAAACTAAAACTTGACCCAGCTCTATCACCATGCACTAAGTTAAAGTCAAAATGGATTGAAGATCTAAACATTAAGACAGAAACACTCAATCTCCTGGAAGAGAAAGTAGGAGGAACTCTTGAAGACATAGGGGTAGGTAAAGCGTTCATGAACAAACATATATTCGCACAGGAAGCACTTGAAAGAATCAACAACTGGGATCTACTCTTCTTGAGGTGCTTCTGCATGTCAGAAGAAATTATCAAAAAAGTGAAAAGACAACCCACAAATTTCAAAAAATCTTAACTAATAAGCACTCAGAAAAAGATCTGCTCTCTAGAATTTATAAAGAACTAAATCACATTAGGGCTCTCAAATTTCAAGACCCAATGCAGAAATGGGCATCTGAGATGAATGCACACTTCTCGGTGGATGCAATTAAAGAAGTGAATAAATACATGAAAAATGCTCCACATTGCTAGCCATCTCTGAAACGCAAATAAAAACAACACTGAGATACCATCTCACTCCAGAAAGAATGACTATTATAAAGAAATCAACCAGCGAATGTTGGAGATGCTGTGTGGAAAAGGGAACACTTCTCCACTGCTAGTGGGAATGTGGACTGGGGCAACCATTGTGGAGATCAGTATGGAGACTCCTCACAAAAGTTGGACTGCAAATCCCATTGAAGCTGGCTATCCCCCTACTGCGAATTTTCCCAGAAGAGCTGAAAACATCATATCATAGTCATATATGTGTACCTATATTTACAGCAGCACAATTTGTGATAGCCAAATCTTGGAAACAACCAAGATGCCTGACACAAAGAATAGTTGAAAAATAAGTGTTATATCTGTACAGTGAAATAATATTCAGCTATAAAGTGAAATATTACTCAGCTATGATAAACTTGGAGCATTTATATTGAAGTGGATGCCACTTGAACATATACTCATAAGTGAAATAAAAAAGACACACATGTGCAAATATCATATAGTCTCACTAGTATAAGAAATCAAAAGAAGAAATACAAATAGAAATGTATAACAACAAATAAAAAGAATTTAGACAGATAGTGTAAACTGAACTGCATATGTTGCAGGGTACTAATCAGCTTCTCTTCTGGATGGTTAACAACTAAGTTTGAAGATCAAAATTTGGAGAAATGGAAGGGCTGCAAGGTCAGCCAACATTTTGGCCCTAGCCTTTTAAGTTTAGTGAATACTCAGGCAATAGGAGAACCTGTGCTGTAACATCATGGAAGTCATTTGTGCCCCAAGATTTCTGATCAAGGAGATTATGGAGCCACAGAGGAATGTGATCGATGATGTATAGTGTGCCTACGGAGAGTCACATGGAGAGAAAACTTTCTCTCAGGCTGTCACAGAGAGCAAACAGGTCAAGCAATGGCCGTGACTCATCTACATGGATGACACTGACAAAGGATCTACAGAGTGAGGTACAACATTTCAGGATAAACCCTGAGGGGACTTGACTGACCTCATCAGATATAAAAGTTACATTTTTTGTTATATAGGTCTTACTTCATCTCGGTGTTAACCATCCAGCAGAAATGTATAAATATGAGGCATATTATAAGTTGAGCAAATAAGGCAATAATAAGTTGAGCTGTAAATGGCTCTGGTCAACAACTTCTTCAGATAACCCACTATTATTGTGGAATGCTGGACTGCGTTTGATTGTTTCGTTGAGTTCAGGCACCTATAATAATTGATTGACAATGGAATGCCTAAGTTTGATAGAACTAAACAAAAAAAAAGACGATGCAAAGTAAGAACCATTCTGTTTGTATAAATGGTACAGTTAGGATAAATATGCAGTACTTCTGCATCATTCTATGAGAAAGATTTGCACTAATAGTGTTTGGACAGGATATTCTGTTGCCTTCTTGTACTATGTACAGCCACTAGGAAGATAACAATGTAGAAAGTATTAATTATTGAAAGTGTAGTATAATTCAGCTTTAAAATATAAGATAAAGTATACAGCTACATTCTCTTAATTCATTGATTAGAGGCCTCTACTCTAATAGTAGTTGTAAGTAGAATGTCATATATGTACCTTGTATGACAAAAAAATCACTATGAATACATTATGCAATGTATTAATTGTTGAATCTGTCCTGCTAATTTGATCTGAAACTGTCTCATTGCTATTTTCTTCCATAAAATAAAATTTTAAAAAATGAAAAAAAAATTAAGACTGATGAAAAAAAAAGAAACCAAAATAAACAGCTTAATAATTAACTTCAAACTTCCAGAGAAAGAGCAGTGGGCTGAGCTAAAACCTAGTATGAAGGAAGAAATTATAAAGTCTGAGCAGAAAATGCATTGAAGACTAAGAACAATGCAAAGAATCAATGACTTGAAGAGATGGTTCTTTGAAGATTAAATAAAATTGACAAACCTTTAGCCAACCTTATTAAAAAAGGAAAGAAAAGACTCAAATCCATGCAATTAGTAATGAAAAAGCTGAAATCACAACAGTTTGAGCCGAAATCCAGATCAATATCTATTTTGAGAACCTGTATTCTAGCAAGATGGAAAACACAGAAGCAATGATTATATATATATATATATATATATTACAATAATTGAGTCAGGATCATATTAAAATCTTACATAAATCAGTGTCAGTCAATAAAATTGAAGATGTAATTAAAAACCTACCAACAAAGAAATGCCTAGGACCCAATAGATTCACTGATGAATTCTACAAAAAAAAGAAAATTAGAGAAGAACTAGTACTGCTGCTTCTCAAACTCTTTAAGAAAATTGAAATGGGAGTAATACTTCTAAGTGATTCCTGGAACCAAATATTACTCTGATAACCCAAATGAGAAAAGCAGAAAAGGATCCAACTAAGGAAGAGAACTACAGGCCAATCATACTCATGAATATAGTTGTAAAAATATTCAATATGATCCTGTAAAACAGAATGCAAGACCATATACTCCATGAGAAATAAGATTCAACCCCAGGATGCAGTGATGATTCAACAAATAGAAATGAATAAATGTAATACACCATATTAACAGAGTCAAGGACAAAAACAGAGTAATCATTTCATTAGATGTAGAAAAACATTTATGATAAAACAAATCTCTGCAGAAAACTGGAATTGATGGTCTCTATCTCACTATGATAAAAGCCATCTCTGACAAATCCACAGCCAACATCATGCTAAATGGTCAAACACAGAACACTCACTGTGAAATCAGGAACAATTCAATGATGTCCACTGCCACTTTTATTCACCAAATTCTGGAAACTTTTGCCAGAATAGAGAAGAGAAATGAAGGATGGGAAAGGAAGAAGTTATATTATCATATTTTGAGAATGACAGGGTGCCCTACATAGAAGACCCCCAAAACTCCACCAAGGGACTTGTAGATTTAATAACTAAATTAAGTCAGATAGCTGGATACAAAGGCAACACACAAGAATCAATAGCATTCTCATAGACAAGTAACAAATTCACTGAGAGAAAAATTTGGGAAACAACACCTTTCACAATAGCAACCCCCCAAAAAATACATAGGAATCAATCTGATGAAGAAAATAAAGACCTCCACTGTCCGGCGCAGAAAGGAAAACTCAGACACACCTTCTTTGTAGAAAGGGAGATCTCGCTTTATTGTGGAAGCACAGCAGCTTATATAGTATAGCTAAGCCAATCATCAGCAGTCACATATTAGCATACAACCAATCATGCTCTGTTGCCAGGCAGCCCCCTCATTCTGTCCAGATCGACAGACAGGGCAGGGCCACACTCTACTTCCTGTTATTCCGAACATACCAAGGCGGAACCCACAAGGAGCGCCAAGCTGTTACATTGTTACCCAGGGATCCCGAGCTGCTGCTTGCACCGCTCCCAACATCTCCCCCTTTTTCTTTATTTTGTGCAGGTGAGAGTAGAGGCTTGACCCCGTTTTCTTGATGTGGACCTTTGCAGGTCAGGCAATTGCAAGTGATCCTCGCAATCTTGCAAGTGATCCTCACAATCCCAATTGTACCGCCCGGTGCCTTTTGCACGGAGATGGGACCTTGGGCACCAACCCATTTGCAGCCAAGCTTGCTCCCTGGAGACCTCGAGTACAGGAAACCTCGTAGATCTCCCTGCAGTGTCTTTATCATACATCCTGCACTTTACATGGCGGGGAGAGAATACTAGGGATAATGGCATGCAGCTGAAGCTCAAGAAGCATGAAACATAATGGTAATCCACGCTGTAGGCAGTGACCTGCTCCTCATTGTGCAATAGAAGACCACAGGCCTCCTCAAGGGCCGTCAAGCCTAGTTGGACCTCCAAACCATAGAGCATCCATCAGCGTTTAATC
>PVKA01017776.1:13340-45171 GCA_004027165.1 Ctenomys sociabilis | reverse complement strand
CTGGTGGTACAGATAGTGAGATGGAGGGGCTAAGGTGGCTTAGGAGAATTTGCCTTTCTCCTACTCCACTATCCTGGAGCTGGGAAAAAAGGGATACTGGAAGGAGAGATGGAGGAAGGTCTTGGGAACTGGAGCTAGGAGTGGAGAATGGGGATAGCTCAGCTTCTTGGTGGAGGGCAGGAGATCTTTAAGATGGGCTAAAAGTCTAGAGAATATCTGACTCGCATTTGTGCAGCCCTCACAAGGAGTCAGTGACCTCTTATTTAATCATCTCACTCAGTTATCTAAGTGATAACTAGATAACTGTGATCCATTCTATTCTACACATTTTACAGAGGAAGACCCCTTGAAATAAGGAACAGAAGGATTACAACCAGAACCCAGGTTGCTCTGAATCCTTTGGCTTGTCTAATGGTGCTAGATGGGACAGGGAGGGGGTGGATGACAGGAATGGGCAGAACTCTGTCCTTCCTGGAGTTTTTTAGAGGGGGCTCTGCCCAGTGAGCCAGAACCCTGCCCTGTCTGCTAAATGAATGAGATAAGCCAGACTCTCCAGGAGCAGCTTGGGTCAGGAGTTGCACAGCCAGGGAGAGATTGCAGAGGGTGAAGTGGAAACAGCTTAGTGTTTAGCTGCCTCTGCTCTTCCTGGAGGCTGAGAAACAGAATAGACAGGAGCTGTACAACCCAGCCTGACCATACTGCCCAAAGAACACTAGTGGGTCAAGCTAGAATAAGAGCTGCCCTTAACCTGACCTTGGGCACCCAGGGTACAGAGTGAGGAGTTGGGAGAGGGAAGAGGCTGAGTAAGTTGGGGCTCTAGGGATGTGGTGGAGATGGACAGGATCTAGGGGCATAGCAGCTCTCCCTGCTGTTTTGGGAAGTAGGTAGCCCAAGGTGAGACCAGTAGTAGGCAAAGGAGCAGAGGATACAGGTGATACCCTGGACCACAAGCCTGTGCCCACTTTACTCTGGTCTCATACCCCTGGGTGGCACCAGGCTCCTACTGAGGCTGTCTGGCAAGATTTTTAGAATGAGGGTACTGGATTCCACTGCCTGCAGCTGTCTTTGCCCAACTTCTCCCACCCACCAGCAGCCATAAGCTCTTGTTTGGTCCTGCTGGGTGTGTCTCCTGGGCTCCACCCTGGGTGTACCCACCCTTCCTCATGGCCCTGGCCCAGAGCCGACACTCACCATGCGCCCGTTGGGGACACCCAGGTGCTTGGGTTTTCCTGGCATGCCGCTGTTGATCTCGGGTCCCCACCCTGGGGACAGCCCACCATGGGGACCGTGGGGAGCGCTGGTCAGAGTGTGCACAGTAGCGGGCAGGCAGCGGAGAGAGCCCGTCTTCTCCTGTGGGCCCTCACATCCTGAAACACTAGCTCACTACCTCTTTTCTCTGCCACAGGAAGTGTCTCTATAGAAACCAAACCACAGAAAGAAGCAAGGTCTAAGACAGCGAACGCCTCTTCCTACACACACACACACACACACACACACACACACACACGCCACCAACGCACCCTTGGCAGCACCCCAAGGAGGCACCAACACACAGCAGAGGCTGCCCTGTGCCCAGTGAAGAGCCCATCCTTGTCTGGTTTTGCTAGGGAGCTGTGAAGTCTTGTCTGAGCACACAGAAGTATGCTGTCACACAACTAGGCACCTTTTGTTTGACACTCAGGCAGAGGTTCACACATGCTTTGGCCCTGCATTGCACATGTACCTTATTCAGCAGTTATTTCATCCCTACTGTGCGCCAGGCATGTCCCTTCCCTGTGCAGTTGTACATGTTCAGAGTTCCTACCCTTAATTCTAGACACCTGGAATTCATGTGCCCAGATGTGCAGATAGGTGGACCCAGGTGTGCATGACACAAACACAAGAGCTGTTCTCCAGAAGGAGTACCTGGGCACTCAGTCTTGTGCATGCATAGTTTCTTTGACAGATACATGTGACAGCAGTACCTGCACACAGATGTGCTTACTCAGACACCTCACTGACATGTGTAGTCAGGGATGCTTGTTCATTTACCTGAGCAGGGGAGCAACCAGGCACAACTGTGCCAACAGCCTGTACGCATGCATACTCACTCGCACAGAAATCCCTTTTTTTTGGTGCACTTGTCATGCAGGCACTGTGCCACTGAACTACATCCCTAGCCCTAGAAATCCCATCTTGGTATAGCAGCTCAGGCTGCTATAGAAAAATACCATAGACTAAGCAGCTTAAGCAACAAATATGTATTTCTCATAATCCTGAAGGCTAGGAAGTCCAAGATTATCATGTTGGCAGATGCTGTGCCTCATGTCTCTTTCTGGTTTGCAGATTTCCATTGTTTTGTTATATCCCCATGTTGCAGAGAGCAGAGAGAGAAGAGGAAACAGGCACCATGCTGTCTCTTCTTATAGGGGCACAGATCTGTCATAAGTGATCTCTATTCATGACCTGATTACTCCTAAAGACCTGATCTCTAATACATACCTCTACGTGCCATCATATTGCGGTCATTGTGTCAAAATATGTGAACTTTAGGGAGACACAAATTGTAGCGTAGTAAGTACTGCTAGTAGAAGGATGGCTCCCTATGTGTTACGGGTTGTGTCTAGATGTCCTTTCAGGGCTGGGAGATAGCTTGGTGGCATGCCACGCTGGCCCTGAAACCTTGGGCACACAGTATTGGCCCCCAAAACCTGGCTTTGGGGTACACACCTGTAAATCCCAGCACTGGGGAGGCTGAGACAGCAGGATCACTATGAGTCTGAATTATGTCGTGAGACCCTATACTAAATAATAAAAGATTAAAATTTTAAAAATAATAGATGTCCTCCCAAAGCCTTGTGTAGTCTTGGGGAAGAGGTTCTAGATTTTGTAATTTATTCACGGTCCAAGGCTGGGATTATGGGTGTGAGTGCTACACCTGCCCTGGGGAAGGCAGCCTGCATACACTATAAGGGACAGGAAGAGGCTCAGGCTCTCTCTCCTCCCCTTTTTGCTCTTGATGCTTTTGGTATCTTCCACAGCCATGAACTGTTGCTTCGCACCATGCTACCTTGCCTTGGAGCCAGCTAAGTATGGATTGAAACATTCACAAACTGTGAGCTAAATAAACCTTTTTCTCTTTAATTTGGGTATTTGGTATTGTCTCAGCAGTGAGAAAAAAGTAACCAAGACACTACCCTCACACCTAACCTAGCCTCAGATGATCTCAGGTCATCTAGCAGAATCATCAGATTGCCTCCTTTTTACACATGCATGTTCCCATTACAGGGATTTACATTTTATTCTAAACATGGGGGTACTTATAGACATCAAGTCGACCACCAGTCTGGATTGGATTACTCCTTTCATAGAGTCAAGACACCTACTTCTCCACAAGCTATCTATGACCCCACTGCTCTCTTCTAAGGCTGTGACCTGAACTTTTTAAAGGCAAGTCCTCATCACTAATTCATGTCCTAGGCACATGGCTATGCTTAATTTTCCAGGCTCCCTTGCGTTTAGGTGTGGCCATGCAGCTAGTTCTCATCAAGTGATTATGAAAGAATGACATATGTCCTTTCTGGGTCAAGGCTTTGAAGAACTAGGTGTGTATCATGAACTCTCTGCCTTAGCAGAATGGATGCAGAAGACCATGAGGTCCTGTAGGATTGTGAAGTCATAAAAAGAAAGCATTTAAGTCTGAGCAGTAGTATGTGGAAGCCTGTCATTGATCAGCCTGGAATACTAGCTTTGAACAGTGAGGAAGGCTCTCCAGGAATAAATTCTTTGAGGAGGAAAGCATTGGTAGAGAGGTAGTCCCATTTAGCTCCTTCACATTGTCTTCTTGAGGATATGCGGACCTGTATTTCCTAATTTTTCTTGAAAAAGCAGAAATCTGGATTTTGGATGTGAATTTTAAGTGCCGTGGACTTACATAGATCATTCAAAATAGCATCAGTAGGTAAAACAATACTGTGGTTACAGAGCACCAGTTTTTAATCTCATAATCACAGCTAAGTCTTCCTGGACTTTTGAATGGATCCTTCTTGCTATGCTAGGCACTGTCATTGTTTGGATCTAGATGAATTCCAGCCATCACTAGAGTCCCCAGGCAGAATCCACACCTGCTTTTCCTGCTTCAACCGGAATTGGGGCTTGCGGAGTTGGGGGTAGTTGAAGACCCCTAAGTAACTGGGAATTTAGGGGCCGGGGAAGATAGCTCAGTAGAATAAGCTCTTGCCTGGCAAGCGCAAGGGCCTGAGTCCAGCCAAAACGAACAAAAACCTGGGAATTTAGCTTTCAACGAGCATGGAGCTAGCTGGAGTGGATAAAGCTAAGGATGGCTTCAAGGCTCGTCCCGGGGTACCCAGTGCGTTCCAGGCGGTGCGGGAGTTGGGCGGTAGGCGTCCAGTTTCAATTCGAAGCTCCCTTCCCACGTAACCGGAATGGTTGAGACAAGATCAGCGCCTAGGCCAAGGGGCTGAGAGTTGAGTCTTTGCACGTCCCGCCCCCTCAAGCGGCGCATGAAGACTACATGTTCCAGCACGCTCAGTTCGAAGACGGCGCTCTAGCTGCTCGCGGCGCTAACGATTCTCGTTTCTCAGTGGCTCTGAAGCCTAACGTGCTGTTCGGCGATTGGCTGCAGCTCTTGTCGCTTTTAAGACCCCGTTTTTGATGCGGGCTTGCCGGTGCCCTGGCGCCTCCATGGTGGAACAGTATTCGGCCTAGATAAGGGACTGCCCAACTAATAAATATGATGTTCCCTCGGCTGCCAGGCTTTGCTTTTTAACTCCTCCGTGACATTGAAGTTGGAGGGCTTCCGGCCGGAGGCCATTAGCTAGGACACCCGGAAGGCGGAAGTCCTAGGGCGGAAGTGGCCGAGAGCAGGGAAGAATGGCGGCAGGGGGCTGGTTTTGGCGCTGGGGCTGGGGCCGGCGATACCCAGGCAGGACTGGGCTTCCCGGCCCCGGCCCTGGCCCCACTACACTTATACATATTCTGCTGTTGTTGGGACCGGTGGCTGCGGATATAACTGACGGCAACAGTGAACATCTCAAGCGGGAGCATTCGCTCATTAAACCCTACCAAGGTGAGGCCTGGGCCGGGCATGAGTGACGGTTGAGAGTGAGGCTGGACTGGATTGAGGGAAGGCATACCCTTTTTCCTGAGCAGGGCAGTCCTGTGGGTTTCCTGCCTCTGACAAGGCCAGTCCTGGCATGACCTCTTCGGCACCTGTCTGTGCCCGTCTTTCTGTCCGCAGGAGTTGGTTCCAGCTCCATGCCCCTCTGGGACTTCCAAGGCAGCACTATGCTCACGAGCCAGTATGTACGTCTGACCCCTGACGAGCGCAGCAAAGAGGGCTCTATTTGGAACCACCAGGTGAGTGGTTTTTAGGAGGCTAGACGTAAGATAGGCGGTCCAGTGAGCCACTGCTCCTCATGAGCCAAGACCTGAGCTTGGTTTATAGAGTTGGTTTATCACTTACCAGTAATAAGAAGCAATGGATATTGAGTTCTATCAGGAACTGTGGTTGAGGCTTTACTCTTTCCTCGTTTGATGTCTTCAAAAGTGAGTTAACTAATGCTCTCACCATTTTTAAGAAGCTAAGGCTCAGAGTTGAATGAAGCTTATCCAGAGTCACATAGCCAGAAAATAGTGGTACTGTTAGATTGTTTGAAGAACCATCTCAGTGGTGGGAAAAATGAAGCAAACTGAATCTGCACTTGATATTTTGCTGTTTTGGGGGGCGCTATCTTTCCCATGTTTTATAGTAATTCTCAAACAGGCTGCTTGAAATAGATACCTTTCATGACCTTATGCAGAACTAATACAGTAAACTACATAAACAGTATTTAAGCTGATCTGTCAGATCTCCAAGTTCAACAGAGAACTAGAAACAATTGACCTCCTTTCAGGTAGAGAAGAACCCCTTTGTCATCTTTGTCCTCTTCTCCAGTGCTTGGTTGAGGGTCTTGTCATCAGTCTGTGGCCAGTTTTGATGTTGGTGACTTTTGCCCTTTAGTCTGGGGTGGCACTGGCATGTTGTATGTAAACAGTGGCCAAGGTGGGTTGCCACACAGTGTTTGAGCTGAGGAAATATAGGTTGGAAAAGTTTGGGATAGGTCATAGGTTTAGAAGAGATCTGTTTCTTCCTAAGTCTTCTTGATCCAGCCCTTTCCACAATTTGCACCACCGTCCAGGTCCTAGTTTCTCTCCATTCTGCTGCCCTGTCCCTTCTGGTTCACTTTCACATTTAGTTGTGGGAGTCCGCACTATCCTTGTGTTGCCTCGTCTCTCTTCCTGCCTCCTGCCACCACCCTGCTGCTCAAGGCATCTGTACTTTTTTCAGTTCTCGCTGTGATCCTTAGAGCCTGGGGTCTCTATGAAGGATAACTGCACATTATGTCTGTACAATCTGGCCCCTAATATCTGGCATCTCTAGTCATTCTGTTAATGTTGTTCCAATTTCTCTGCCTGCCTTCTTGCCTCAGGACCTTTGAACTTGTTGTTCCCTCTGTCTGGGACATTACCTCCTGGTTCTTCATGCCTAATTGGTTCCTTCTGTTAAGACTCAGTTCAAGTACCACCCACTCAGTGACTATTTTATTAGCTACCTTTACTCCCTCGAATCACATTCTGTCACATAATTTTGTTTTAGGATTCCCCTCACCCCCAGGGTCAGACTCATGTCCTTGCACATGCTAGGCAAGTGCTCTGCTCTACCTCTAGCTTCACTAATTTTTAAATATGATAACATATCTTTATATTTTTCACAGAAAAGAGGTTAGTGTAATACTGAGGTGTTTTTTGTTTTTTTTTTAAAGTGGGTCACAAATAGTATTAAAATTGTTAGAAATGGCTTTAGTCACAAGGAATAGTCCTACCCAAGAAAATGGTTTATGTTGGCAGGTTGCTCATGGCTAGTGTTTTCAGTAGCTTGGAGGTGTTATAGGACTGAGAACATTCTGTTCTTGTCTTTATCAAAATTTCAGTCTAAAATATAGTTGTCTTGCTTTCCTCTTCCATCTCACCATTCAGCGCCAGAGATCTTTCTTTTTGGGCCCTGCTGATACTCCATAAATATTCGGAGTACCTCTTGTATCCTCAACAAAGTTTCTTGGATCTCAGAATTTTCTGTTCAGTGTTTCCTAAGAACTATGTTTCCATTCATTGAACTGAAGAGAGAAGCTTTCTACGCTTCTCTTTTTTTTTCCTCTCCATTCACTTCATACAGGAGAGACTAAAGTAGTACTAAAGTAGTAAACACCCCGAGTTCCTGCTGTCTTTTGAACTGTAACATAGCTTTAAGGTATTTGGAACTCCCAATGTCTGACAGCTGGAACACAAAACAGAGACTCTGGTCCGATCTTAAAGGTGTTTTGTATAGAGGCTGCAGGAGTACTCTTAATGTTCCTTTTTTTATTTTTCTTTGTCCCATATAAAAGTTGATATTAAAAACAACCTTAATTGTAAATATTTAATGAGGTATATTGGCACACACTTGTGGTCTCAGAACTCAGGAGGATTGTTGTGAGTTTAAGGCCAGGCTGAAGTACATAGCAAGACCTTATCTCAAAAAATAAAAACAGCCAGATGTGGCAAGATAGCTCAGCGGTCTAGAGCGCCTCCCAGGGACCGCGGTTCGAGCCCCAGCACCACATGCCATGCCAGCCCCTCCCCGCAGGGCCGGCTGAGCTCACACCCCACCCCCGCGAAAAAAGAATCCGTGATGTGTAGCGAGACACTGTAATAAATAAAGGAATTTAAAAAAACAAAACAAAACAAAAAAACAGCCAGATGTTCATGTTTGTAATCCTAGCACGGGAGGCTAAAACAGGAGAATGGATGCATATTCAAGGCCAGCTTGGGTTACAAAGTGAGTTCAAGGCCAGCTTGAACTGCATATTGAAACCCTGTCTCAGGAAGACAAAAATAAAATAAAATACGCATGCAAGGTTGCAAGTCCTTGTAATCTCAGCACTTGGGAGGCTGAGCCAGAGGGATTGCTGTGAGTTTGAGGCCAGCCTACACTACATACTGAAACCCTGTCTCAAAGATAAATTAAGGGGCTGGGGATATAGCTCAGTGGAATAAGTGCTTGTCTGGCAAACGTAAGGTCCTGAGTTTGATCCCTGGTAGCACACACACAAAAAAAGATAAATAAACAAACTTACAACAGGAATGGAGGTGTAGCAGTATAGCTCAGTGGTAGTGCATGTGGGTTTGATCAGGTCCTACAGTTTTAGACAAGGACACACATGTAACCAGCTGGAATTATAGGCATGTCCCACCACACCTGGCTTCTACTGCTCTTAATTGCTTATTAAATCTGTTATGTCATTGTATTTAACTTACTATTACTGTGAATTTTTAAAATTTTAGTCATCTTCCTGAATTCTAAGGCTTCTGTATTTTATGGAAGGGTCTACAGGGTGTTCGGGGTCTCACTACTAGATTGGACTCTCCTGTTTACAGCCTCCCAAGTGCTAGGATTACAGGCACGCGCCATTATGCCCAGTCTCAGTGGCTGCCTCAGTGTGCCCCAGGGGTGGGGCTAACACAACAGGCCCGTGGATTGAACCCCCAGCCCCTGTACCTGCTTACAGGCACTTTAATCTGCTGAGCTATTTGGCCAGCCCTACCTGAATTCTAAGTCTTGTCTTTTGTTTCCTTGAACATAAATTTCAGAGTTCAGTACCTGAGTCTATCGAGATAGCTCAATCTCAGCAGACCAAGTGCCTGTTTAGGCAGGCACAGGGACCAGGGCTTGATCCCCAGCACCACATGCTGCACTGGCCCCACCCCTGGGCGGGCTGAGCCAGGTGTGGTGGCGTGTGCCTGTAATCCCAGTGCTGGGGAGAGGGCCAGGGAAACAGCTCAATAGTATAAGCGCAAGGTCCTGAGTTCAAGCCCTGGTACTGCAATGAAACAAAAAACATAATAATCAGTGCTGGGGAGGCTGAAAACAGGAGGATCACTACAAGTCCGAACTGTGTAATGAGATCATGTACCAAATACATTAAAAATAAACAAAGTTCAGTACCTGAATTCCTGTTGACTTTTCTTTGTCTCTGCATTTTTTTCAGACCTTTTCTCTGTGTCTGCCTGGTTGTTTACAATTGTGTGCAGGATGCTGTATTTGTACAATTGTTGGTAGAAAAACTTGAGGCCTAGGTGACCACCTTGTCTGATTTCAGGAAAGAGGACTCAAAGCTGAGCTGAGTCCCTGGGAGAGCCTTTCTAGTGTACTCTCACTTTAGGGTTATAATCTTTGTGTAAATCTAGGGCAAAACAAGTTCTTAGTAGGAGCTACTCAGATTCCTGTCCCTTCCTTGAGAGCACTAGTTCTCATCACCTCAGATGCCTTCACCTGACTCTGAATGTTCTTAGACTAGCAAACTTTCCAGAATTGAGAAGACTGAATTTTTATGCACTTTTCAAGCTGTCATGCAGGTCCTTGCTAACTCCCTGGTCTTAGCAGCCAGGCTGGGTCAACTCATCCAGGTTTCCAGTACCCAGAGATGAGCAGTGGACCTGTGAGTGCCTAAACCAATTTGTCAGCATTGGTACACAATGTTTTATTCTTTTTTTTTTTTTTTTTTTTTTTTTTTTTTTTATGATACAAGGTCTCGATACACAGTTCAGATTTGTAGTGATCCTCCTATCTTAGCCTCCTCAGTGCTGAGATTATAGGTGTGTGCCACCACGCCCAGTTTTGGTGGCAGCATGGCATGGGATAAGGCATGCGGTACCAGGGATCAAACCCAGGTCCTTCAGCTTGCCAGGCTGGCACTTATGCCATTGAGCTATCTCCCCAGCCCTGTTTTCTACTTTTTATTTGAGTTTTTCCAGGTAACAGAAGTAGTATGTTTATTAGACAGTATCCAAACAGAAAGTAAACATTCTCCATGGTTCTCTTATAAGATCTAACAATATGAGTTTTTGGTGTTTTTTTTTTGTTTGTTTTTTGTTTTTTCCTTAATTACCCTCCCCCATGGGACTATAACACTGATACTATTTACAGCTTTTCCTTTCAATATCTTTGATATCATGATACGTCTTTCTGGGACCTGCCTTGTTCTGTTAAAAAGCTGTAATCAAGGAAGGTGTAGTAGCACACGTATGTAATCTTAGAACTCAGGAGGCTGAGGCAGGAGAATTCCTGGAGTTCAAGGCCAGCAAAAGCCATAATCAAATTTACCCCAAGAGAATAGGGCCATTTATAGTCTCATCAGTTTTTTGAACGTGCTTGTTTCTCAAGCAGCTTCCTATTAAGGAAGGGTCAGGTGTTTACCTTGCTATGAGCTTCTGGTATCTGTGGCTGCAGGGTGGGTCTGCTTCTCTTTCTTGAGAGCCCAGAGACATGAGGGCACCACCTTACAGCCCTCATTCCTGGGCAGAGTCGGGTTTGTAGGAGGTGTTCAGGCTACAAGCTGGGCTTTGCAAACAGACTTGGGTTTGAATGTGACAGAGCTGCCTTACCTGATTTTCCTCACTTGGAAGGTTGGGTATAGAAGAAAGCAAGTGAAGTGGGTAGAAAGGAGTTGGTACAATTTATATTCAAGGCTTGAAAGTCTTGGAAGGCCTAGGACAGTGGTGACGAATCTGGCACACTTGCTGTAGTAGACTGTATAATTGAAAGCTGTAAAAGGTTTGCCATTACTGGCCTAGAAGATGGAGTGCAAGTTTTGGAGTCAGACTTGGTCATAAATTAAGATAATATCCTCATCTGCTGTGTACAAATTATTTGGCCTCAAAATTTGTTTTATTTAAAATATGTGGCTCAGTGCCACCCCAGTAGAACTGAAAATATACCACAGCGATATATGTGCACCCATGTTTATAGGGGCATAGTTTGTCATAGCTAAATGTTGGAAATAGCCCAAATGCCTATCAGCTGGGGAATGGATAAAAATCATGTCATCTTTTTATGCAGTGGAGTATTACTCAGCCATAAAGAAGGATAAACTTGAGACTTTTGTAGGTAAATGGATGCAAATTGAGACTATGCACATATGTGAAATAAACCAGACTCACATGTGTAACACTGTCTTCCTAGTGTGAGAGGCTGAAGGAATAAGTAAGATCCAAGTGTGCAGTAGATTGTCTGGCAGGCGCAAGGTCCCGAGTTTAAGCCCTGGATAAATAATATACAATAGATATTGATTAATGGGAAACTGTTCAAAAGGAAAGAAAAACTGGGATGGGGGAAAGGGGAAAAGAAGGAAAGGAAAAATTATAGTAGCAACACACACAAACATAGTTAATGTTAACTAATTTCTCTTAGTTCTTTGAAAAAGGTTTATGCTAATATTGTTTGGAAAACTAAACGCTTATATCTTGTACACTGAGTAATTTAAAGAGCAATGTGTAATATGTTAACTTTTACCTTTTTTTTTTAATTCATTTATTTATTAGTGTCTCGCTACACATCACGGATTCTTTTTTTGCGGGGGTGGGGGGTCAGCTCAGCCCGCCCTGGGGGGAGGGGCTGGCATGGCATGTGGTGCTGGGGCTCGAACCGCAGTCCCTGAGAGGCGCTCTAGACCGCTGAGCTATCTTGCCAGCCCTACATTTTTTTTCTAAGGGCCGGCGGTATAGCTCAGCAGACTAAGCGCTTGCTTAGGTAAGCGCAGGGACCAGTGTTCGATCCTTGGTTCCCCAAGCCGCGCCGGCCCCGCCTTCGGGTGCGCTGAGCCGGCGATGCAATCCGGGCGTGATGGCGCGCGCCTGTAATCCCAGCACATGGGAGGCAAAAAGCAGGAAGATCACTATGAATGTGGGCTGCATGCATAGTGAGACCCTGCACCAAAAAAATAGAAAAAAGAAAAAAAAAAAAAAACCCAAAATAAAAATTTTAAAATGTATGTGGCTCAAATAGGGGTACAGTGGCTGGTGTCGAGGGTATATCAAGCCCTCAAGTGGCCTTGGGACACTGTTTGGGGATCTGAGGTCAGCAGGTTTTAGGACTTTGCCACCTGGCCCTAGGAGTGGGTGCAGGATCTTCATTGGGTTGGGAAAATTGATATGCAGGATGCAGTCTGTGCCAAGATCACCCCCGGCCTGTTTAAGGGCTGGGGAGCTCTGAGCAGCCCCCTGTCCCCTTCCCCAGCCATGTTTCCTCAAGGACTGGGAGATGCACGTGCACTTCAAAGTCCATGGCACAGGAAAGAAGAATCTTCACGGAGATGGCATCGCCTTGTGGTACACCAGGGACCGCCTTATACCAGGTAGGGCAGTGCTTGCTCAGGAGCTGCTGAGCCCCAGAGGCGGGGTGGCCCAGGGATGGCTGTGGGTCTACCAGGGAGGTGGGAGCAGGAAGGACAGGGGGTTCCTCTCTCCTTTTGGGGCTGAAGATCTTCCTTCACTCCCTGCACCATCGTATTAGAAGACACTGCTGCCACTCATAGATAAAACTTCAGGCTAGGGAGATAGCTCAGTAGAATAAATGCTTCCCTGGCAAGTACAAGGACCTGAGTTCAATACCTGGTTCTGCCAAAGGAAAACAAAAAGCTGAAACTTTACTGTGGGAAGGAGTTTGGCTCTGGTAGGAGGGCCTGTTAGGAAATGAGAGTAGCTAGATCTCCTAGCTCAACTTTGTTCCCTCTTTGGCAACCTGATTTTGGGCCATTTTGTTATTTTGAGGTATCTGTTGTTATTATTGGAGACTGAATCAGAGCAGTTACACTAAACTGCTTCCCTCGCCCTTCACTTAGTGTTTATTTTGCGATAGGATCTTCCTAAGGTACCTAGTTAGCCCTGAACTTGCCATCCTCCTTCCTCCTGGAGTTATAGGTGGCCCTGGTAGGTGGGTTTTTGTTTTGTTTTGTTTTGTTTTGTTTTTAAGAGTGTAAAACATTGTCCTGTTTGAGTCAACTTGGGAAGTTCAGAAGTTTAATTAAGAGACTCAGCAGAGAGCCAGAATTCTTACTTTGTAAATATCCTGATCCTTTGCCAGAGGAGGGCATGAACACTGTGTGAGTTCTACACCTCCAGCCCAGGGTGGCTTGTTTATAAGGAGGGGAGAGAGGCTAGCTAGAAGCCACTGCTGCTGTCTGTCATGTGCCACTCTGCCTAGGTTACCAGCCAAGTATAGGACTAAAACCTCTACAAACTGAGCTAAATAAACCTTTTCCTTCCTTAATTTTGGGTGTTGGGTATTTTGTCCCTGCAACCAGTAAAAAGTAACTGAAATGGACATGAAGACTGTACAGAGGCTGTACATAGCCTTCAAAGTCAAAAACATTTCCTTTATGATCCTTTACAGAAAATTTGCTGCCCTTCCTTAAGGGCTGTCACTACAGATGAGGTAGACCATTGGCCCTTGACACTGGGCTCAGCATATGGCCATGTGACTTGCTTAGGTCAGGCTTGGTGCCCCCAGCACCCTTCCTGACCACATCTCAGCTTTAACCTTCAGAGTTTCCCTTCTCTGGTAGATGTTCTCTAGCCCCTCCCTACATTGCTTTTGAGCTACCCATAAGACATTTCTAGGTTTTTCTACTGTGAGAATATCTTCTTCTAATTCCAGGGCCTGTGTTTGGAAGCAAAGATAATTTCAATGGCTTAGCTATCTTCCTGGACACGTATCCCAATGATGAGACCACTGAGGTAGGGCCTTGTTCTCCTGTGGACCAGGAAGGCAAGGACTGGGCAGTTGGCTAGAGTTTGGGAACTGGGGCTTCTTCCTGGTCCAGGCACAAAAGGAGCCCCCAGGGATTGGGGTGGTGGGCACTCACCTTCTTCCCACAGGGTGGGCCAGCTGTGAAATAACCAGTGTCTTGGTCCCAGCGCGTGTTCCCGTACATCTCGGTGATGGTGAACAATGGCTCCCTGTCCTACGACCACAGCAAGGATGGACGCTGGACTGAGCTGGCAGGTTGCACGGCTGACTTCCGCAACCGGGATCACGATACCTTCCTGGCTGTGCGCTACTCTCGGAGCCGCCTAACGGTGAGTTGCTTGACAGGAAGGAGGAGGTGTGAGGGAGGAGCCCAGTTGGGCCCAAAGCTGAGCCCGCGCTGGTTCTGCCAAGGCTCGAGGAGGTGGCTGGCTCTGGCCTGCAGATGTGCCTGACTCACTGCCTGGCTGCAGGTGATGACTGACTTGGAGGACAAGAATGAGTGGAAGAACTGCATTGACATCATAGGTGTGCGCCTGCCCACCGGCTACTACTTTGGAGCCTCAGCTGGCACCGGTGACCTGTCTGGTAAGTGAGTGGGCTGAATGAGGAATTCATTCCCAGCCTGTGTCTTCCATGGTCTCTTGGAAGCTTTGACATAGTTAATAGCCTTCTTTCCTTTGGTTTCCATACCTATGATCTTCTCTTCCCATTTCCTGTAATTGTGGAAGACCCAGGGCTTGAACAATTCATTGGTGATCTTTATCTCTAGGAAATTAGAGGCTGAATCTAGATAATGTAGATTCTGTCTCCAGACCTGTGTAGTAGTGGTCTGCTCAATGCTCCCCTTCTCTTAGTCCCTGGAGTGTTCAGTCCACCATCACCTCTTGCTGGAGCCTCCTGAGCAATCCCCCTTCTACATTAGCCCGTTAGCCTCTCCCTGGCACAGCCCCCAGAGTAAGGCTCCACATAGAGCCTATGAGAGTCGTCCCCGCTGCTCCTCACTGCAGTGGCTACATCTCACTCTGAGTCAAGGCACTGTTCCAGTACCCTCTCCACCCTTCACGTCTGATCAGGGCTTGCTTCCTCCCTGCTTATGGAGGCCTCCAGCTGCCTGTTGCTCAAGTGTAACTTCCACAGGGAGCCTCCCTAATTCCCTCATTTAAAACTGCTTTTCCCCTGCAGTCTCCAGCATACTCTCCCTTACCTTTCCCATCCCTGGTGTAATACCTGGTTCTTCCAGTCAGCTGTAAAATTTATTTTATTTTCTATGGGTTTTTCCCCTCCACCCACCATCTAAATTGTATCTTTGACTGAATGAAGTCAAACATCTGTTTTATTTGGCCCACAGTAGATACTCAGGAAACGACAGCACGCCTCTATCCTGCATAGACCATGCTGTGTTACCAGGCCTAGGTGACATTTGATGGCACTTATCTGTGATCCTCAGTTTTCTACTAAGGGCATCTGGAAAGTACCAGGCCCAGGCTAACTCCTAAAGAGCATAACTGAGAGGAGATATGTTTGACTCAACAGAGGGCTTATTTACCCTTGGAATATTTAGTACCTGTACCACTGCTCACAGCCAGTGGCCTCCCCTCTCTCCAGGGCAGTGCATAGGTCCATGCAATCCCAGAAATCCCAAGATGTCCATTGTTTTGGGGTTTTAAAGTTTAATAGGCTGGGTGTGGTGGCAGACACTAATCCCAGCACTCCCAGCACTCAGAGGCTGAGGCAGGAGGATCATTTTGAGTTGAGACCAGCCTGGGTTACAAAGTAAGCTCAAGGCCAGCCTCAACTGCATAGTGAGACCCTGCCTCAAAAAAGACTAAATAAAGTTTAATAATGAACTTTGGCAGGGGCTCATACTGGGAATTGAACCAGGGCCTTCACACTGAGCTACATCCCTTGAATTTTTTTTTTTTTTTTTTTTTTTTTTTTTTTTTTTTTTTTTTTTTTTTTTGAGACAGGGTCTTGCTAAGTTGCCTGGGCTGGGATTGAATTTATAGTCCTCTTGCCTCAGCTTCATGGAGTGCTGGGGTTACAGGTGAGCACCACCACCATGCAAAGCTTAAGAGGGAGTCTCCAATTGTATACCCCGCAGATGAGAAAATAGTCTAAAAAGGCCCATGCTCTGGTCGCCCATGTCTGTAATTGCCAGCACACATCAGTCTTGTTTCATTGAAGGATCCACTGTGACACTCCCTTTACCCTCCCTTTTACTAAGAATTTCCTATTATAGTATTTCCACTGTGAGGGACAGATCTGTGGCTACATGCTCTCCAAGGCTGGTTTGAGAGGTACAGTGAAGAGTGGTGAAGGAGCTGGGGATTTGGCTCAATGGTAGAGTGCTTGCCTAGCAAGCTGGAAGCCCTGGGTTCAGTCTTTGGAACCAAAAACAGAAAATAAACCTCCCCTAAGAGTGGCGGAGACTGCTGCAGAGCTAGTGCCCAGACATTAGTGGGGAGGCTGTCAGTGCCGGGCACCCTGTAGGTAGTCAGGGGATGTGTTTTTGGTGCATAACCGTTCCTATTTTTATGTAACTGAAACCCCAGGGAATTTGAGAGTTAAGAGATTTCCCCCAAGATGACAAGCAGGAAGTGGCGGAGCCTAGATGGGAACTAGAGTCTGACATGGTAGCTCATCCTAGTATCTCCAGGCCATCCACGATCCCCAGGGGCTCTGCCATTATAGGTTCTCCTTCTCTTGCCTTCATAAATTTCCCCATTAAATCTAGACCTTTTCCTGGATTCGATTTGGTTCACCAAAGTTGTGGCTAGAGTCAGGCTGACCAGGAAAGTGCGTGCGTGCATGCATGCGTGTGTGTGTCTGTGTCTGTGTGTGTGTCTGTGTGTCTTTCTATTTTGTCTTTTAGAGACAAGGTATCACGTTTTAGCCTAGGATGGCCTTGAACTCAGAGCAGCCCTTCTGCCTGTCTCCTAAGTGTTGAGATTACAGCACTCACCACATGCCAGTGCTCCTCATCTCTTAGTGGGATGATCTGTTGGTGGCAAACAGAGGTTCTTTCCTGCCTGTGCTCTTTAGACTATCCCTTTTCCAGGTGTCCTTGAGCATGATAACTGACTGCTTTGGGGTCTGGTCCTTTGATGAATGCTGACCTGATATCTGCAGCCCATACATGGGTCTCTGACAGCATCTGACAGCTGCCTGCACTTGGGAGGATCAGGCTTCTCAGCCCGTACCTGGTCATCGTCTTAAGTACTTGCCCTCTGGCAACAGCATATTCATTAGCTTGTCATAGTGACTGACCACCTTAGAGGATCATTCTCTCTCTTTTTTTTTTTTTTTTTTTTTTTTTTGTCTTTTTGAGACAGGGTCTCACTATGCAGTTGAGGCTGGCCTTAAGCTCACTTTGTAGCTCAGGCTGGTCTCAAACTCACAACAATCCTCCTGTATCAGCCTCCTGAGTGCTAGGATTACAAGCATGTGCCACCACACCCGGCTGGATCATTCTCTTAAGTATCACTCTCATTTTATAGATGAGGAAACAGAGCCTCAGAGAGGGCAGCAGACAGGATTTACACTAAGATGATTTTTATTTATTTATTTATTTATTTTTGGCAGAACCAGGGATTGAACTCAGGCCACTGTACTTGCCAGGCAAGTGCTTATTCTACTGAGCCATCTCCCAGCCCCACTAAGATGATTTTTAATATAAAACTCATGCTTTTCTTGCTACTCAGACTCTTCCTCCTAGGTTGGTAGGTAGGTTTCATTAGTTCATTCATTCATTCAATTATTGGTTTTTTGAGATGGAGGTCTCATTGTATATCCCTGGCTGGCCTTGAACTCTTGGGTATTGTGGCTTCAGCTTCCTGAGTTCTAGGATTACAGGCATGTGCCATCACACTTCTCTTATTTTCTCTGTGTGTGTGTGTGTTTGTGTGTGTGCGCACCACGCTTCTAACCATGCTCTCTACCACTCAGCTACTTCCCTTGCTCCTTCCTGGTTTCCTAGAGTACTATCTTCCTGGGGGTTAGAGATAGCAGGGAAGAAAAGAGGCCAGCCATGGGCAGGAGTAGCACTTTCCATGGCCAGCCAGTACTTTGTTTTTGGACAGAGTCCCTGAGTCTGGCTCTAGGCCATTATAGGTGCATTCTTGGTCCCATAGACAATCATGACATCATCTCCATCAAGCTGTTCCAGCTCATGGTAGAACACACTCCTGATGAGGAAAACATTGACTGGACCAAGATTGAGCCTGGTGTCAACTTCTTCAAGTCTCCCAAAGGTACATATGAACATGGTCCCCTCCCTGCCTGAGCCTCAAGTGAGCACTATGGTCCTTTTGTCTTTCTGGACCCAGTAATGGCTCTGGTCAGGGCGGTCTGGGCTCTAGAATCTACCTTGCCTTGGGGAAATGATACTGGCTGACTCTGCCTGAGTTCTGGAGGCCAGGAATTTGGGTTGGGTCAGCTCTGGTGAGTTTTTAAGTAAGTGAATGAGGTGGACACCCTCCTTGCTGTGTTATTTCTGTTATGGCAGCAGTAGGTAGTCAGTGTACATGGGAGTTTATTTCCTCCTGTCCTGCAGACAATAGCCAATAAAGCCCCTGGGCCCAGCTTATTACTTGTAGGTGGCATGGACAGCGCTCTGTACCATATGTGTTACTCTGTAAACAGCCTGGAGGTTGATCCTGCGCTGGCCATGGGAACCAGTTCCTGTGTTCCTTCAGAGAGTAGGAGAGGACATATTTGAACTTCAGTTTCTGTAAAACACTGAAGCCTGCTTTCTTTTGTTAACTATCATTTTGCCCCATGGAGTTAATGTTCTGGTTGGAGGGACAAGGCACCTCCCCCTCATCCCACCCCGAGAACTTCTATGGGGGCTGGTGGTGATAGGAGTACATGATACAGGCCTGAGCAGGCTCTACCAGGCTGGGGCACTGAAGAATTTAGCCCAGCCCTGAGGCCTTGTTCTCAGTGTTTTTCTGGGTTTTTAGGGGAAGCCAGAATCTAGCCTTTTGTGTGACATTTTACTTTTTTTTAAGATTCAGGTGACTTTTTTAAATGTTTAAGGTGACAGATCTTTCCACTGATGACCACCACTGGTCAGAGGAGTTCTGGCTGCTGAGTGCTTTTAAGGATACCATCTACTCTGCCCTATGCACACTGCCATGTGACTGTCAAGGCAGGGATTAACTCATTTTCAGACTTGTTCCTTCAGCAGATGTTTCCAAAATTTTGTGCCTTGCCATGGGCTGGGCACTGGAAACAAGGATAGGCAGGCCCTGCCCTGCAGTTCAGTCTAGTTAATGAGGTAGAAGAGGGATTAGAGGAGGACTGTGGGAGCCCTGAGATTAAGCCATGGCTCTCCTGGGTCAGCCAGTGACCACTGCTATCACTGTGCAGAACAGAAAGGTGTGTAGGCCTGCCTGGGTGAAGCTACATGGGAAGGGAGGCTGGAGGTTGGCTTGGAGTCAGTGTTCTGTCAGGTGGGCAGCATGGACACAGCTGAGAGTCAAGACAGGACCCTCACTGGGGAATAGAGGCCCGCAGTTGGAGGAGGCTGAGTAGCCAAAACAAGGCTCAGTCGAGGTCACTCCTTCATTTATAGCCTGATCATCTCCTCTTAGCCTTGCAAAGGGAAGGCAACAGTGCCACATTCCAGAGTGGTCAGGATATGTGGGATTCCACACGTCTGGCCAAGCACCCAGCAGGGTCTGCTAGTGGAGTCGGGGGACAAAGGAATGATATGGCCAGAGTGGGAGAGCCTTCTGGGGCAAGGGGCTTCAGGGTTGGAAGGCTGCTCAAAACCACCCAGACTTGGGGGCAGAATTGTCCATAAGTCAGATCCTTTGGCTTCTCCCTGTACACAGCCAGGCTTTGGGAAGGAGCCTAGGAATCTGTGGTTTTTAACTAGTGCCTCATAGCAGAATATAGCACAAGCCTTGGTGTCTGGGACTTTGGTCTCTGTGGGATTGGCCCTCTTCCCACTCCTGCCCTACCCATTATGGACTTGAGCACTCAGCTATAGTCAAGTCAGTGTAGCTCCTGGCCACAAGACATGTCCCTGCAACCAGTACTGTCCCACAAGTAGGATGGGTGTGGTAGCCCCTGAGATAGTGGCCCTGATGCTGAGACTGGCTGGCCATGGTCCTGTTAGCCACATTTTCTGGAGGCTAGCGGCAGGGGCAGGCCTGTCCTTTCCACTTTCCTATTCACCTCCCCCTTTCTTTTCTCTCAGATAATGTGGACGACCCTACGGGGAACTTCCGCAGTGGCCCCTTAACGGGGTGGAGGGTCTTCCTGCTGCTGCTGTGTGCACTTCTAGGCATCATTGTCTGTGCCGTGGTGGGTGCTGTGGTGTTTCAGAAGCGCCAGGAGCGGAACAAGCGTTTCTACTGAGTGGCTGACTTGGTTAAGAAGAGCCTGACTTTGGGCCCAGGCTCTAATGTGAACTTTTTTTTACTGAGATCGTAAAAGAAAAGACGATCTTATTTCTTAACCGTTTCAAAGAAATGATTAAAGTATTTTCATACATTTTGCGTCTTGCCCAGCGTCAACAGAAGGCAGGGCGAGGTTCTGCATCCCCACAGCTGGAGACGGAGACTCTCAGCCCTACTCCAGGTAGTGTCTGAGGAACAGGCCTCTGTGCCAGGGCTGAGGCCCTGGATGTGGTTGTTGAACACTGGAGGGCCCCCCAAGCCATAGTGGGGTGGCTCCATGGACCCAGAGCAGTGGTATGGTTCTAAGATGTGATGTGTGTGGTGACAGACAAGGCCTGTGTTGGGGAAGTGGGGCCTTCCTGTCCCCCTCTGAGCTGCTTTCCAGGGCAGACCTCAGGCAAGGATGGAGGAGCAGTTGATGGGGCCCAGAGGATGACTGTTTGCTAAATAAAGTGAAATAGCCAACTTAGCCATGTGACTGTTCTCAAGGGCTTTTCTTTTTCTTCTGATAACTTGCAGCTTCCAGTGTCATTCACTCTGGCCCTTGGCAGAGCACTGGCCGGGCGGGATGTGGCTGCCCCATTTCCCAACTGGAGACACAGTACAGCAAAGCTCACCCAGCAAGAGGTGTTGGGACAGGACCCTGTGCCATCCTAGCTCCAGGCCTCTTGGGCAGGGGAGGGCTTGGGGGTCGCTGGAGAGGATGTCCCCTCAGCCCAGGCTTCAAGTCCAGGTAGGGCAGGGCAGGGCACAGAGGAATGCATTCTAGGAACCAGTGTTACCTGGAAGGGAGTAGCAGGGGCAGGAGGACAGGTTGGGGTAAGCAGTGGTCTTTCTGTGGGTGCTTTGAGGAGGCAAAGGGGATACAGGGAATGGAGGGAAATCTGTGAAGGAGCATCGCCATCCAGCTGCTTCCACAGACATCTCTTCATCTGTACCCTGGTCCCTGCTTTCTACTGCCCTCCAGGGCTCATCCCTCTGCACCCCAGGTAATGTGATATGAGCCCAACTCTGTGCTTCTTGGGGACCTGACAGTCACTCTCTTTGGCATCTTTCCATTTGTACCTCAGTAATGGTGGTTTCCCATCTCCCAAGCCAAAGCAGACCTTGCCTGGCTTTTTTAGTTAACATTGTCAAATAGATTCTCACTGCAAAATATACAGATAGTATAAAAATCAATGAAGAAAAAAAAGTCAATGAAGAAAGGCCAGGCATGGTGGCACATGCCTGTGATCACAGCACTGGGGAGACTGAGGCAGGAGGATTGTCACAAGTTTGAGGCTGGCCTGGGCTACACAGTGAGTTCAGGAATAGTTTAAACTGTACAGTAAGACCCTGTCTCAAACAAAAAATTATTGAGAGTTAAGAATTTTCAGCATCACTCTTCAGAGCTCTTCACTGATCTGTTATTAACACACTTCTGGTCCATGTAGCAGAGGTCCCACAGTAAGGATTTCACTGTTTCCTTCACAAGTTTGGGAGCCTTTTCACAAGACCAAAGAGTACTCACAATGCTTTGTATTGAAATATTTTATTTAGACATTTCAGAATAGCTTCAGAAAAAGCGAACACTGAGTGCTTTGTGCATGCTCTTCTTCTAGTGAGATGACACATATTTGTTCATTTTGCTGAACAACCCCAGAAATACACTAGTTCAGGTAGGAGACGGATGTGTCCATGTTGATGTGCAGAGCTGAGTCTGGAACTGCATGGCTAGTGCAGCCATGTCTTCGCTGCTTGACCTTTAAGTTCTAGTGGCTCCCCCTACATTCCTGACTTTTTTTGCGCAGAACCGAGGATTGAACTCAGGCCCTTGAGCTTGCCAGGGAAGTGCTTATTCCATTGAGCCATCTCCCCGGCCCCTACATTCCTGAATTTCCAGGCAAATTGGCACTATGTCCTCAATGTCTGCTGAATATCAGAGCCACTTGAAGAATGAGGAAGAGCCCTCTGCATTCTTCAGGTCCAGGTTAGGAAGACATGGGGCAGAACAAGGATGGCTAGGAGTCCTTTGGTGGTTCTAATGAGTAACCAGGCTTCCGTTCTAGGTAGTGTTTGCTAAGCTGGGAGGAGATACAGCAGTGACCTTGCTAGTCTGTTTCACTGTAACTTTCTATTGGAATATAACATGTTGCATCTGGGGAAAATTTAATTGTTTTCTTCTGTAGATTTTGACATATTACCATTTTCACACACACCTAATTAGGCTTTTGCCATATGCTTTTAAAAATGAAGTTATTTGACTGGGTGTCACTGGTCAAACACCTGTAATCTCAGCGCACAGGAGGTTGAGGCAGCAGGAGGATCCTCAATAACTTTTGGCCATCCTGAGCTATGCAGTAAGACACTAGGGGAAAAAAAGTTACTTTATTATACAAGTTAAATATAAATGCATATCCATGTATCTATTGTGCAGTATGAGAATAAGATTGGATCTCTCTTTTCCCTCTCCCCAGAGGTAATCACTGCCAAACTTGACTTTTCTGTTTCTTAAAAGTGTTACTTAGGAATTGTATATCTTTTAAATACATTGTATTGTTTTGCATTATTAAGAAATCTTCAGTAGTATATGAATGTGTTCTTCAACTTAAAAACTCACCATTGCTAGTAATGCTTCAGGCAACGTGCAGCTTCGAGTGTGTTTTCCTATGCGATACGGACAGATCTGGCTTTCTGTTACACTGCCGAGTATTTAGGTGGCTTCCAGGCTTTAGCTCTCAGATGCTGCTGTGGGCTCCAGATGCTCTTGAACATGTCTATTCTTGCACATGTGAAATTGCTGGGTTGTGACTCGCATACATTTTCAGTTTTACTAGATGAGGTCACAGTGCTGTCCCAAGTGGAGCATGTCCTTTGCTTCCCACTGTGGCTACTGGCTGCTGAGGTTCCCCTCTGCCTCCTAAGCAGTTCATGTCAGCTTTCAATTTTTAACAATCTGATGGCTGCAAAAGTTTGTTTTCATTTCTTCACAAGTCATTTTGAAGATCTTTATCAGTCACGTAATTTCTTCTTTCTTTAATTATGGCCTCCTTTTTCTTTTTATTGCGGATGTACAATGTTCTTGTGTAACAATCCTTTGGCTCCAGGCTTGGCAGAGTTGCTGTCCAGTGTGCTTTGTTTTTTTTACTTTGTGATGATGGCTTTGATGTAATGTTTACAGTCAAGTGTCATTTCCAGATCTTTCCCAAAGATTGTTTTTCCTAGGAGTGTGAGTGTATATGAGACAGAGACAGAGACAGAGGTGTAAGGGCTGTGGCTAATGAAATGCTGGAGGAAGCCTGCTGGGGAGGGGCTGAGGTTGATTTACTCCCACTGTAAAGTGGTCAGTGTGGTCATTCTGTTGGACATGAGGACACAGAAGTCACCGGGGGTCCTAGTACTGGGGTGTTACCCAAAGCTTGAAGTGCTAACTGCTGGGTTTTTATGTGAGAAAAATAAATCCTTATTTGTTCAAATTATTGTGTCCTATTTTCTTTTACTTGGAGGTAAAAACAGCTTCGCACTCCCTGTGCTGCTGTGTACCTGCTGACTTTTCCGACACCTGCCTTGGACTACAGCTGATATTCAGGCACCTGCCTGTTCTTTGCCATATAGTTTGGGGCTCTGGAAATAAAAGAACAAGAACAAAATGTTTTCTCCCATAGTGCTTACAGTTTAGTAGCGAGATCAGAATAAATAAAATACATAATATGTTAGATGATGCTTGTATTTCTTAGAAATGTGGAAGAAAACACAAACTTGGTGGCCTTAACAGAAATTTACAGATTAGGAGGGACTGGAAGTCAAATCAAGTTACTGGAGGGCTGTGCTCTCCCTGGTGCTCTATGTGGTAACCATGCCTTTCTCCAGCCTTTGGCAGTTCTTGGGATCTCTGGGGTTTTCTGACTTGCAGACACACATTACAGCCACTAGTTCCACTATTACATGGCTGTCTTTGCATTGTCGTTCCTGCCTACATGCCTATTATGGTCATAGTTTGCAAAGGAAAAGATTTTTATAGGATTATTTTATAATTACCCAAAGAATCAAATTCAAAATGTATGGGAGATCTGTCTACCCAATAGAAACAACCTAGCTCAGGGCCTGGACCCCAGGGCAGTGTCCTCTACAAGTCCAGCTGGAAGCTAGAGTCTGAAAATGTCTCATGTGAGTCTGTATCAAGGATCTTTGCCAGCAGGCTCAGAGAACTGCACTGGAGCCAGGAAGCAATGCTCAAGGTAAGGACCACAGCTGCCTTGAAAAGAACCACAAAGGAGCCACAGAGATAACTCAGTGGCTTAAGCATCTGCCTGGGAAGCACAAGGCCCTGCATTCGATCCGCCAATACTGTTAAAAAAAAAAAAAAAAAAAAAGGCATCCTTAGTGACAGCTTCTCTGATGGTGACAGCTAAGGTCATGCTTCTCCAGGAGAACCAACAGCACCATCTTCCCCTGCAGTTCCCCTTTTATGCTGTTGGCAGCAACCTTCAGTTCAGCTGGATGTAACAAACTGACCTTTAGTTGTTCATTCACACCTGCCTCCACTGTTGGAAGATACCAGACATTAGGTCAGGCTCCTCTTCCCATGATCTCATCTCCACTTACCGGCACAGCTCCTATTTCCAAGCAAAATCACTACCTGGTACTAGGGATTAGGAGTGTAACAGGCTAAGTTCAACCTGTAAGGGTTGAAGAGAAAGAAATTAATACAAGGGAATGAGAAGAGTCAGAAGTAGAGAAAGACCTGTGATTTTGCTAGAAATGGGAAATGGAGTGAAAATTCAATGGGCTCTATATGTAAGATCTGTACATTTTTCCATATATATTTCAATTAGAAAAAATTGCAGTTAAAGAACTTTAACATTCAAGGATTTCTGTTAATCCCAGCACTCAGGGAAACTAATGTACAAGGATCACAAATTGAAGCCCAACCCAGGTGTGGTGGTGCACACCTATAATCCCAGCACCCTGCAGGCTGAGGCAGGAGAAGTGTTGTGAGTTCAAGACCAGCCAGGGATACAAAGTGAGCCCGAAGCCAGCCTGAACTGTGTAGCAAGACCCTGTCTCAAAAAAAAAAAAAAAAAAAAAGTCCAGCCTGGGTTCAGCGAGACTGTCTCAAAAAATGGTTTGGGGAAGTAGGTTAGTGTGAAAGCCCTGGGTTCAAACTAGTACTGGAAAAAAAAAAGATACAGGCATTTCCAAAAGGCAGCTCTGTTGTAAGAATCTTGTGATAAACATTTGTCATTTTCTGATTTGTGTCAATAATATTGATAACCCATATGTGGGATAAAAGCTAATTCAATAGATCACAATTGAACTAGGTAGACACTAGGCAAGGGATACTTAAGTATAGTTCCTACCTTCGGGAAGTGTAGGGTCTGGCAGAGATCATGATTCAGTATCCAGTCTAGAAAGTGCACACCACTCTTCAGTATATCAAGTGGAGGGGTATTAATAGAGGGAATGGCTCACAGGGGTGTGGGGAGATTGAGAGGAAAGTGGGGCCACTGAAGTACCCCCCAGGAGGTACAAGGGAAGAAGTGGTACAGCCAGAACGCAGGAGCTTGGTGGAATGTACACACTGGTGGGGTTCAGGCTGCTGAGGAGAGGGAACGATTCAGGTGCTTGGACTTCTGGGGGAGGTGTAGCCCCGCAGCACTCAGGTGGCTCAGAGTCTTGGCCAGGGAGGGGCAACTAACACAGCTGGCACTTCAGTGGTCAGGGAGGTTTGCAGGGTGCTGAGCAGGTAGTGAGGAAGGAGCTGGAGGCACTGGGCTCCTGGGCCTGGAGGGAAGGACCCATTACCTCCTTCCCACCTATACTTCCAATGGGAGTCCCCAGACAGAAGCAGCTTGCTAAAGAGGCTGGGAAAAATGTACTCACCAAGTTCTAGATGTAGCAGCAGACAGAATACAGCAGGGTGCACTTGAGGCTTGGTGACAATGAGAGCTTAGCCCCCAGTCCTCATGAATACATCCACAGGCAGCAGCTGCTGGGGCGTGGGCCCCATGGAGCAGGTCAGGCCTGCTGCTGTGGATAGCATTCACAGAGAAGAGAGCACTATGGATACATTGTTTTGTTTTTCACTCACAGCCTGATTTATAAAATAGGAAATCATGGTCAGAGGATTAAATGCATTGAATGAGTTAGTATACTGAGGAAAAATGTCACAGGTTAATTTGGAAGTCTGAATCTGTGGAAAGCATTTAAGCAGGAATAGGGCAATCTCTGCATCATTTGTCT
Organism: Ctenomys sociabilis; assembly: GCA_004027165.1. Lineage (NCBI taxonomy): Eukaryota > Metazoa > Chordata > Mammalia > Rodentia > Ctenomyidae > Ctenomys > Ctenomys sociabilis. Next base: position 18,939 of record PVKA01017776.1, on the reverse strand, counting down.
GGTATCAAGGTAAAGAGGACCGATAGATGCATAAAAAGCCAAGTGGCTAGGCATATTCTCTGGATCTCAGCTAGTCTGCCCCTCTTGTAGCACTGCGTGGTGGAGAACTCTGGACTCCCAGGCAGGATACTCTGGGTCCTGCACTGGCACTCATGTGTGGCCTGCACCTTCCATCATCCCAGAGGGGTAGGATGAAAAATAAATTGTTTGATTTGATTCCAAATTTGTTTTTAAAAATACACTGGGCCAGGGAGATAGCATGGCAGTCTAAGTGCCTGACTAATAAGAGCAAGGACCAGGGTTCAATTCCCAGTAGTGAATGCTGTGCCTGCCCCACACTGTGCCAACCACCAAAGCTGGGAGCCCTGGGGAGGCTGAGATAGGAGGATCACTACAAGTCTGAGCTACATAGCGAGACCTTGTATCAAATCAATCGATCAATCTCTTAAAGAATGCTGTTGCCTGGGGGCCAGCCAGATAGCTCAGTGGACTAAAGTGCCTGCTTAGGCAGAGCGCAGCAGCCAGTATTCAATCCCCTGCATGAGGTGCTGGTCCCACCCCCAGGGTGGGCTGAGACAGTGATTGAGACTGGGCGTGGTGGCGCAGGTCTGTAATCCCAGCACTTGGGAGGCTGAAAACAGGAAGGTCACTACAAATTTGATCTCCGTAGTGAGACCCTGAAGACCCTGTACTAAGTACATAGAAAGAGAAAGAAGAAAGGAAAAGAAAGAAAAGAAAAGAAAAAAGAAACGCTGTTGCCAGGCATGGTGACACAATTGCAGCATTCAAGAGGCTGAGGCAGGACAATTGCTGTGAGTTCAAGGCCAGCCTGAATTATATGTAGTAAGACCCTATCTCAATCAATCAATCATTCAGGGGCTGGTGGTATAGTTCAGTGGCAGACCATGTGCTTAGCATTTGTGAAACTCTGGGTTTAGTGTTTGGCACCTAAAAAAAAGAAAGAAGGAAGAAAGGAAAGGGAGGAAGGAAAAAAGGAGGAAGGGAAGGGAAAAGGAAAAGGAAGGATGGTGCAATTACTTGCTTTCTTGGTCCCTTTAATCTCTGATTCTCATATCCCTGTTTTGCATTTTCGTGGAATACAGATTATGGGGCTGGGAAGATGGCTCAGTAGAATAAGCACTTGCCTAGCAAACACAAGGGCCTGAGTTCAACCTCTGCTTCTGCCAAAAAAAAAAAAAAAAAAAAAAAATTGAACCTGATAAACCCATAAACCCACCATAGGTTGAGAATATCCTAAATTGGGAATGCATGTAATACATTTAATGGATGAAGTATTCTAGCCTAGCAATATAATGCAGTGTGGAACACTGGTTGTTTCCCCTAGCAATTGCTTAGCTGACTGTGAGCTATAGCTTAAAACAGGGCCCAGCATCTTGAGAGATGATAGCTTGAGGGGAGAGCTACACTCAAAGTTGGAAGTCTGGTTTCTATTGAATGTGTACCACTTTGTATTATAATGGGGTGGGGAAATCGTAAGTTAAACCATGGTAAGTTGGGGACTTGTGTGTCTATCCTCTAGAAATTCTGAGACAGTTTGGGGGTTGTTAATAGTTTGGATCTATAATGTGCTAAAGACTTAGGTTTCAGCCTTTGATGTCACTGGGTGATACAGTGTATAGGAGGTGGGGCCCAGTGAAAGCTAGGGCAGTGGAGGTGGACTCTTGAAGATGCTGGAGCTCTGGCTCTTTCTCCCTTGCTTTGCCTCCCTGCTGCCATGAGCTGGACAGGCATCTCTGCTACATGCTCCTTCCACGGTGCACCATGCCACCAGTGCCTTCGCAACAAGTCCAAGTGACCGTGATCTGAAACTTCTGAGGGGCTGGGGAGATAGCTCAGTAGAATAAGTGCTTGCCTGGCAAGTGTAAGGGCCTGAGTTTAATCCCCAATTCTGCCCCCTGAAAAAGAAACTTCTGAAACCATGAACCCAAGTCAGTCTTTCCTTTGAAGTTAGTTATCTTGGGTGTTTTGTCACAGTGATGGAAAGCTGGCTTACTTGGGTGGTAATCATTTTTCACTCTTCTGTACCTGAAAATACAGTTATTCTTTCTGAAAGTTTTAAAGAATTGTTATCTTTGGTGCTCTGAAACAGACATGACTATCCAGATTTGAATATTTTATTTTCTTCCCCTTGGCAATTGGAGACCCTCTTTCTTTCTTTCTTTTTTGTCTTTTTGAGACACTATGCAGTTCAGGCTGGCCTTAAGTTCACTTTGTAGCTCAAGCTGGTCTCAAACTCACGACAATCCTCCTTTCTCAGCCTCCCAAGTGCTGGAGACCCTCTTTCAATTTTGGAATTTCTTCAGATCTGTACATTTTTCTTCTGTTATTTATAACTTACTTTTCTGATGACTTACTAAGATGGTTTTGTAAGACTTCTGACAAATGTAGTGTCAGTGCTTTTGTTCCCTTTCCTTGAGTGTGGACAAGTCTGTGATTGCTTCAGTTACTGAAACGTGGCAGAAATAGTGCTCTGAGATTCTCCAGGCTGAGTTGTTAAGGCCAGGCAGGCTTGCAGAGCTACCACGTAAGGTGCTGTCCCCTGGCACTGCACACTGGAGGGCTCCAGTTTTCTTTCTGGGCTTTTGTTCTGAGGATGACAAAGAATTAAGTTAATGTACAACAGTGGGGAAAAAACAGTGTAGTTTATTAGAACATCTAAAAGCAAAAAAACACATAAAAGCCTTTGCTATCTGAAGTGCTCCAAGGGAGGACGGTGAGGAGGCCCCCAGGTTTGGGGGCTGTATACACATTATGCTGGGCCATTTTGGTGCATGCACAAAAATAAGTCAACAAAAGTGTGGTCACCACTTTTAGCTAGACTTCTGATGTCAGGAGTCCCTTGTGCCCCATTTTCCCAGGGCTTAGCTCAGTTTTTACCCATGCTCTTGAAAAAACTGGGTTCCATTTTTCAGCCAGGCTGCAAGCAACATCCCCCCCCCCCACTGAAACACACACACACACACCAGCTTCCTGGTCACTGGCTAATCCCATCCTTCAGCCCTGTAGGCCCAGGTGTCTCAAGTGAGATGGTATGGCCACTGGGTCTCCCATATCACCCATCCCAGTAGAGGTCCTGAGCAGTGTGGAGCAGAGAGCACCCCACCCCAATTTCTGGAGTTCTTTCAAATTCCTGATACAGAATGTAGGAATATAAATAAATTATTAAGGGTCAAGGACATAGCTCAGTGGCATAAGCACCTGCCTGGTAAGCTTAAGATCCTGAGTTCTATCTCTGGTACCATAAAGAAACAAATTACTGTTGTTTTCTATTCTTAAGCTTTGGGGTGTTTTAGGTTTTTTTTTTTTGGTTTTTTTAAGGCAGGGTTTCCTGATCCAGTTCAAGCTGGCCTTGAGCTCACTTTGTAGCCCAGACTGGTCTCAAACTCACAACAATCCTCCTGTCTTAGCCTCCACAGGGCTGAGATTACCAGTGTGCTCCATCACACCTGGCTGTCTTGGGTGTTCTTTGATGCAACAGTGGGTGATTGAACCCTGTCCACACCACCCATCATCATCTTTTTGCTGTCTCCTACTAAAGTCAGAGGAGGAAAAGGACTCTGAAATGCTCTTGGCCTCAGTCATCTGTGGTCTTGTTTTTAAAGTCATGAATGCTTAGAAAACAGACATTTCGGGCTGCATAACAGGGTCTCATGCCAACACCTCACACTGACTCCGAGGTCTTTATTCATGACCTTGGCACTGGGCTGCATCTGCCCTCCTCAGACCTCATGGAAATGAATCACCTCCCTTCTATCGACTGACTCATGACAGGAGACCTCATATCTCTTCCCAGGCAAGAAGGAGCAGCGTCTCCACAGACCAGGCCCAGGCTTGTGGGAGTTGGGATAAATGGTTACCATTTCACCTGCTGTGATACATGTACAGAGTGTTGGATACCAGAGCTCTACATTTTGAAAAGTATGAATATCCCTCTTTCTATTCTCAGGAAGGTTGGATACAAACACCTAAATGACTGATCATTCAGACCCCATTTCTCAGACTAGGGGCCAAGAAACACTAGGTTTGCTGAATGAAGTGAAGTGCTATAAGTGGAGCTTGGGAATCTGCATTTTTTTTGGGGGGGTTGCTTTTTATGGGGAGACTGCTTTTTATTTTTTTTTTTTTTATTTTATTTTATTTTATTTTTTTTTTGTCTTTTTGAGACAGGGTCTCGCTATGCAGTTCAGGCTGGCTTTAAGCTCACTTTGTAGCTCAGGCTGGTCTCGAACTCACAACAATCCTCCTGCCTCAGCCTCCTGAGTGCTGGGATTACAAGCATGCGCCACCACGCCCGGCTTTCATTTTGTTGTTTTTGAGACTGGGTCTTTCTATGTATGTAGCTCAGACTGGCCTCAAATTCATGGTGATTCTTCTGCCACAGCCTCCTGAGTGCTGGGATTATAGGTGTGCACCATTACATCTGGGTTGAGAATCAGCTGAGCAAAGCTTAGACACTGTGTCTGACCATTCTGTCAGGGCTTACACAAACCCAACACAAAGTATATTGAATACCTACAGTAATAATAAAATGATCCATTAAAAATATTATTGTATCTATTCTGGAATGATTAGGAAATTTCAATACAGTCAACCATCCATATCTCTGGGTTCAGCATCTATGGGATTGTCAACTGGAATGGTGCTCTGTGTCATTAGGCCTACTATGGCTGTGCCAGTACGAAACACATGAGGGACTTTGTTTAAAAAAAAACATTTTTCAGACAGGATCTCACTATGCAGTTCAGGCTAGCCTGGAACTCTTGACAAGCCTCTTGCCTCAGCTTTCTGAGTGCCACTATGCCCAGCTGTGACTCTGTGAGTCCAGTGCTTCCCTAAACAATGCAGATTAACGGGGAAATAGCTCAGTAGAATAAGCGCTTCCCTGGCAAGTGCAGGGTCCTGAGTTCAATCCCCAGTACTGTAAAAAAAAAACAAACAAAAAATACAGATTAACAACACTCATCTCTGTCTGTCTGTCTGTCTCTCTCTCTCAAATGATATAGGAGAAATATAACTCTCAACCTGATAGCCGTCCAAAACATTGAGTTCATGTTCTCTGAAACTGAGAATGAATTCTAGGAACAATGAAGGTTAAGATCGGGAAGAATTGAATGAAAAGAAGGAAAAAAACTTCTAAGAGGGACATAAAGGGGCCCAGCAAGTGGGTCTCTCCACTAGCCCCACTTCTCAAGGGTGTTTATTGTACAAAACCACAAGGTGAGGAGGGTTTAAGGTGGGACAGAACCATAATCAATAACATTACAAGTGTAGTTGCTTAGGTAATATTGATCAAATGGAAAATTATAGGATGGGTGTGAAGTGGGATAAAACTGGTCAACCAGTAAGTATACACCAAAAATTATAGTTGCTTGAGAGCCAGGCATGGTGGCGCATGCCTGTAATCCCAGCACTCGGGAGGCTGAGGCAGGAGGATTGTTGTGAGTTTGAGACCAGCCTGAGCTACAAAGTGAGCTTAAGGCCAGCCTGAACTGCATAGTGAGACCCTGTCTCAAAAAGACAAAAAAAAAAAAAAAAAAAAAAAAAAAAAAAAAAAAAAAAAAAAAAAAAAAAAAAAAAA
>PVKA01017776.1:0-13240 GCA_004027165.1 Ctenomys sociabilis | reverse complement strand
CAAGATGGTAGATACCTCTTTAGAATATCAACATAGAGGTATAAGCACCCATGTGCTGTTCATCCCTGGGGAAAGTATATGGGTGAGCACTTCCTCTTTTTCTTAAAGCCCAGCCTTCAAAGAATGTGCCTCCTGCCAAAGTTGTCTTCTGCACTGGCCTGTCAAGGGCCCAGCTCTGACTGCTCACAATATTCCTAAGTAATTTAGCTGTCCATTCTATGACTAGGGATTGAAGTCAGGCCACAGCTCCTGGCTTTATTTCCTTGTCTAGTTCTTGAGAATTACCCCTTTTATGCTCTGCCTTCTTTCTCCATGACTTCCTAATATTTGCCTCTTTTTTTTTCTTAGCAAAACAAATAATAGTTGCCATGATGCAAATAAATTTCACTGTGAGAGTTAGATTACCACAATTCACATAGAATTATGTAGAATGGTTTTTGAACTTCTCCTTGATGCTTGCATCATTTTATTTGTTTGTTTGTTTTTTGAGATGGGGTCTCCCGGAGTGCAAGCTGACCTGAGCTCACTTTGTAGGTAGGCCGGCCTGGGTCTTGCAGTGATCTTCCAGCCTCAGCTGGGATTACAGGTGTGCACCACCACTCCTTGGCCCTTAATTTTTTTGAGACAGGCTCTTGCTATGCAGTTCAGGCTGGCCTTGTGCTCACTTTTTGTAACCCCAGTCCTTCTATCTCAACCTCTCGAGTGCTGTGATTATAGGTATGTGCCAGCACATAGGTTCCAGGTCAGGACCTTGCACTTGCCAGGTAGGTGCTTATGCCTCTGAGCTAGCTCCCTAGCTCCTCAATTCTTAAAATAATAATAATAATCATCATCATTATTATTATTATTTATTCACACACATTTTGTGATACATGATGAACACATTCATTGTGGGGAGTTGGTACAAATACATGTCCATCGTAGCTATTTTTACTTCCCCTTCTCCCCATCTTAGATCCCTTTACAGTCTCACAAAGGTCTACTTCCCTCTTTCCTATCGTCAACCTTTTATTTTGTTCTTTGAATTGTCTATTCTTTGGACTGTATGGTTCTCTTATTTGAGAAACTATAGATAGATAGATAGATAGATAGATAGATAGATAGATAGATAGATAGATAGATAGTGTCTGCCAAAAAATGGATCCATCAGGAACAGAAGAATATGCAGAAATACATCAATACTGTGTTGATGGGCTCAAATATTTTAGGTCTGTGATTGGCTGAATCACAGTTGCAGGACCCATGGTGCAGATGGAGGACTCTGCTGCTGTCTCAGGGCCATAGCTGGTTCCTAGGCCTGGCCCATCAGCTCCTAGATCCCCCTTGCCCTCAGCTCTTACCTTGGCAGGTGCTGGAGGCTTCCTTGGCTGTGTAACCCAAACCTTTACTCTTGAGGTACTTGGTCCCAGGAGAATCATCTCTCAGGCTGGGACTGCTGCATGTGCTCATTAACTGACCACATTCTCAGGGGGCTAGAATTAGAAGTTCCTTTCTTTTCCTCTTTGTGTCAGACATTGAGCAGCCACTGGTCTGTACCTTTCTTACCCCACTGATGGCAGTAGGCAGACATCAGCAACATAGTGAACTGTAGCACTCACAGCTTTCCTAGGGACCCTTGGGAAGATGCCCCCACACTGGCTCCCAGGTGGCCCTGTGACACTAGCAGGCATTCATGCAGAGCACCCCAAAATCTTTGAATCAGCAAGATTCAGAAGAAAAAGAAAGTGGTTGATCAGGTGCCCTTGAGAGTATATAATGTGTCAGGTACTTCACACTTTAAACAAATGACTCAGTTGGCCCCTCTGCCCAGCAGTGCTGCCTGATTGGTAGGTTAGATTCATCTGTGACCCTAGGACAGTAGTCACTCTGTGTCCTCTTCAGAGGGTCTTTTTGAGAAGCCGATGCAGCCAATTACCTGGACCTTCCCAGTGCTCCACCCGTGTGGGGCAGGACACCATGTGTCCCAGATGCTCAGCCTCAGGTATTCACTGTTGGCCTGTGCAGTGGCAGGAGGACTCGCACTGGGGAGCTGGACTCCAGCAGGTGCTCCAACAGCCAGGGGTGCCATTCACATGCAGTTCGCTAGAAGCAAGAGGTGGACCTGCCCACACTGGCCACACAAGGAAGCGCGGGGCTGGCTGGGGCAGGAGAGGGGAACTGCGGCCGGAGCCTTTTCTGTGGTTTCCTCAGGAAGGAACTGGCAAGGCAGGGTAAGCAGGTTAGGATTGCCTCATCTTAATAGTTCCACAGGGCACTGGTATAGGAGCACCCCTAGTTTTCTGGTCTCTGACTCTGGAGTAATTAAGGCAAAGCAATCCAGTCCAGAACAGAAGAGCCACAGGAGGATGGGCTGGGGAGATGGCTCAGTGGAATAAGTGCTTCCCTAGCAAATGCAAGTGTCTGAGTTCAATACCTGGTTCCGAAAAAAAAAAAAAGCCATCATTATATTCAAAAAGAAAAAGACAAAAAAAAAAAAAAAGAAGAAGAAGAAGAGCCACAGAAAGGAGGAGGTCAAGGTGGGCTCTGGCTTGGCTAGCCTGAGTATGAGGCAGACCCCAAGGCAAGCCATTTACCTGCTGTAAGGACTGACAGTAGAAGGAGGTGTGATGAATCCCTGATTCCCAGAGGACCGTGGGCTCACCGTGATTTGGGGCTACAGCTGTATCCTCATCAGCTCCTGAAACAGAAGTTAATAGTGGGTGTTTGAAATGATGTATCTAACTCCCAAACAGTAAGTTCACTATATGCATAAGGAAACAGAAAGCAACCAGAAAAAAGCTGGATATACCATCATCCTTTTGTTATCTGTTAAAGCTAAAACGAAAGGAAAAATGTGTGTTATAACAGATCCTGTGATTGGGTCAAAATTTGGCCAAGTTAGAGCTACTGGGCACAGGGCTAGTGTCAAGGGGGAAAATGATTCTGCTATAACAGCATAAATGAAATGATTCACAGGACCATGGGGACAAACAAAGGAGACAGTGGAAGGACTCATTACAGCAACATGCACATCTTTCCATGGTTATTAAAAAAAAAACAAGATGAATAGCTGGGCAGAGTAGTACTTACTTGTAATCTCAGTACTCTGGGAGACTGAGGCAGGAGATTGCAAGTTAAAGACCAGCCTAGGCAACTGAGGCAAAAACTGTCTCTTAAAAGGAAAAAAAAAAAAACAAAGCCATGAATGTATCAGGGGGATGGATACTGGGCCAGCCTTGGGAAACTTTCTCTACCTACCTTAGTAAAATATCGGGCAACTAAATCTACCATCTAACCAACGTAGACTGGAGTGAGCTCACTTTAGTCACAGGGGCAGGGGACTCCTTTGCTACACAACAGTCCTTTGTGGAGCTCCAGACTCATGGCAAAGCTTATGAGTGCCACCTTGTGGCAACTTCTGGGACTTGGGACCAGAATATTGTCATTTGAGAGACAAGTAATTTTGAGATTGCTACTGACTTAAAGACATGATGTAACATCACCTTGCCATCTGAAATACTCAGTGAAAGGCCAGGCATGGTAGCGCCCACCGTCAGGAGGCAGAGGCAGAAGGATCCTTTCAAGTTTGAGGCCATCCCAGTCTACAAAGCGAGCTTAAGGCCAACCTGAACTGCATAGTGAGACCCTGTCTTAAAACAACAAAAAACAAGTGCCAACTAACCTGTTTTAAAACTGTTTCATTGCTATTTTATCTTTTTTTTCCTCATTAAAATGAATTTTAAAAATGTAAGAAAGGACAAAAAACAAAAACACAAAAAACTCAATGTGTAGGATTAGGTTGGAGAAACACTCAGGTAAGGAGGGAACACTGACCAATTAGTTCACAATAAAGTGAAATATTGTGCACATGAGTGTGCCCCAGAGTGGGGGCAATGTGGTGTCCTGAACTGGGCAAGTGTTCCCCTGGAGCTGACTTTGGAATCACCTGCATATCTTGAGTCCTGTGGCCAGCTGAGCCATTTGAGAAGAGCTTATGAACAAACAGGTTTTTTTTTTTTTTTTTTTTTTAATGGAACCAGGAATTGAACTCAGGTCCTTGAGCTTGCCAGGGAAGCACTTATTCCGCTGAGCCATCTCCCTGGCCCCTAAATAGCTCTTATTAACCAACAAAACACTGGTTTATGAGTGGAAGTTTTGAGGTGACAGGAGAGCTTCCTATCTAGAATGTTCTGATTGAAGAAAGTAAAAGCAAGGTGGCCTAGAGTCATGTGCCACTTGCCTCTACACTTGGGTTTCCAGAGACTCAGTGGCCATGTGAATCACCATGAGAACTTGTAGGTATTCTGAGGGAGGTCATGTTGATGCCCATCAGAAGATCCACATTCTGGGATCACATGATGCTTCAGGCCAGGGGCAGATGTCCCAGTATTCTCATGCAAGCTAGCTGCTAGCTCCATCGGATACATGGCTGGGGAGTGGGGTTGAAGTCATGCAGAGACAACTGACTCAAGTGTGTTCCTCACACATCCTCTGGGGTAGTGAGAGTGCCATTGGGAGCCATTCCGCCTTCTGAGCCAGGCTGTGGGGCAGACTCCTGGGGGGAAAGCCTCTGCATGGATCTGGCAAGCCAGACTGATGCCTGTCATCCCTGGAGGCTATGCACAGGGTCTAACAGTCACTCTGAACCAGGATCAGTTTACCTTGAAGAGCTCAGAGCACAGTAAAATGTTGAGAAAGGGTCAGACATGGTGGTGCACACCTGTCATCCCAGCACTCTGGGAGGCTAATGCAGGAGGATTAGCCCAGCCTGGGCAACTCAGTGAGCAGGAAGATGCTGTCTTAGAGGGGCAGGGGGAATGTTAGGGATGTAGCGCAGTACAAAGGACCTGGGTTCACTCACTAGTACTGAAAGAAAAAAAATAAAATGATGAGAATCAAAGATATGGCACCAAGTTGGAAATGCACCAAGTCACATTTTTTCAAACCCAGGGACACATTCTGCAGCCCATAATATCCAACAATGTGCAAAGAGATATTGTTTCCAAAGCAGTGGTTTGATGAAGAATTGGAACAGGCAAGAGAAATATATGTTCATGAAAGCAGGGGGGATAGAGGTGAAAGAACTGGTTGCTCACACTCCATGTGAGGAGGCTCAGGGACGGTCGCTGCCTGGTGGATTCCTGCGCTTCTCTGGTGGATCTGCCGTGGCGGATGTAGGAGGAGATGCTGACATGAGTATACTTTTTGTTTTCTACCATCAAACCTCAGCTTTTTTTCCTGTCCAGTGCAGGGGACGCAAGACAAAGGTTTGATTGCAAGTACCAGAAGTAGTATGATCCCACAAATAAGAGAGTGTATACTTTTAATCCTTTGTGGCCAGATTCTAAAGGGCTTGATGGGGTGGTTGAACCTTCACTCTCATCTGCCAAAATTGGGGTCAAGGCCAGGCGCAGTGAATCACATGTAGAATCCCTGCACTCTGGGAGACTGAGGGAGGAGGATCACAAGTTAAAGCCCAGTATGGGCAATTTAGCAACTTAGTGGGAACCTGTTTTAAAACAAAAAATAAAAAGGGCTGAGGATGTAGCTCAGAGTGAAGCCCCTGTGCTATCTTTAATATAGAAAAACAAAACAAAATAAACACAAACAAAGCGGAACCAATCTGAGTCTACTAGGTCACCCCACAACGGAGACAACCTACTGGTGTGTCCCAGGTAGCCGCACTATCTGCACGTGAAGGGCTCAGAAGGAGGCACTAGTTAGATTGGTGTCACTTACATTCAGGAGCCCCTGCTTTCTACATGGTCTCTGCTGTTTATAATCTACAGCACTGGAGCAAACCACTTAGTTTTCCTGTGCTTCAAATATCTCATCTGGAAATAAATACTGAGCTCAAGTTTCATATAAATTATCCTATTAACTCAGTGCATAGCCTTTGTACTAGAAAGAACAGATCTGTGCTGATTTCTACTGTCTGGACTAGCACAGTGGCCAAACCTAACATTCCTTTCAAAGATGGAAAACTTAGAGTACAAACAAAAAGGAAGAATAATAGAAACAGAGAATGAATCAGTAGATCATGTGATGGGGAAAATCCAAGAACTCCTTGAAAGATGCTCAGAGTGAGATGACATGATCCCTCACCTCAGCTCAGTTACACCACAGAGCTGAAGGAGCACCGCTGTTTGTTTAGACTGCTCCTGCTTTTGAAACCTGAAACATTTTGAATGGAGGCCTGGGTAGCTCACTGAGGAATGCTTTTTAGGAAGAGGAGAGGATGAGTAATGTGTGAGAGGCTGGACAGATGTCCAGGCCTACTGCTTTCAACTTGAATCTTCCCCTTAGCTCTGAGGGTAAAGCCCCAACTCCATGATGTGGTCACACAGACCCTCTGAAGCCCGTCTGCACTTTCCTGCCTTATTCTCTTCTGGTGCTGGGAACCTCTTTGCTGCCACTGTACCCAGAGTCCATGACCAGGCCACACAGGTGCCAGATGTCTGTCTAGGTTTATACCTCATTGTGTGGTGCTCTCCTTAGGGAAATAAACTTAGGCTTTTAAAAGTCTTACAACTGTCTCTTTCAGGCACATGGGAGTCTGAGGTAGCAATCTGCCTATTCTGAGTCCAGACAGCTTTAGTGTCAGTCTGCACTATGTTTTTTTGTTCTATGGAACCACCTGGCCTTGTTTCAGTCTGCAAGCTGCTACATTTCTTTCAACCCCAGGGGCCTTTGCACATCCTTTGTCTGGAATTCTCTTCCCACCTATATCAAAACCTCCTCTGACCTCCTTCATTAGATCCAAATGTTCCCCTTTTCCTGTGAGAACCTGCCAAAGTACTAAAATATTTCCTGAATAAGTGGAGAGCGAATGGGTGGGTGATTCCTCTGGCAGTGACTTACAGAACCTCCAAGGTCAGATGTGTGCCAGGACTTCCAGGCCTCGCAGGAGTGCCCCACCTAGTTAACCTCTGATCTTACCTGAGTCCTGGAGGTGTAGCTATACCTGCTGATGCACCACCTAGGAAGGTCAGCAGCTACTGTTCTAGAGGGCCCGGAGAGTCGTTCAAAATGGGGTCATTGGGGTGGCCAAATAGCTCAGTGTATTAAAGTGCTTGCAAGCAGGCACAGGATCCTGGGGTTCCATCCCAGGGCCTACCATGCTGGCCCAGCCGCTGGGCAGTGGTGAGATGCCAATTGAGACTGGGCGTGGTGGCATGCACCTGTAATCCCAGCTCTTCGGATGCTGTAAATAGGCAGATCACTACGAGTCTGATCTAGTAGTGAGACCCTAAAAACCCTGTAAACCCTTTCCTAAAAAATACAAAAACAAACAAAATGGGGTCATGGGCCAGATGTGGTGGCATTTGCCTGTAATTCCAGAACTCAGGAGGCTGAGGCAGCAGGATCGCTGTGAATTCGAGGTCACTCTAGCCTCCATAATGAGTTCAAAGCTAGCCTGGGCTGCATGGAAGAACTCTAGGGGGGCTCCTGGATTCAGTGTAAGTCATACTCCCAAAAGGCTGCCTATGCTTTTTTTTTTTTTTTTTTTTTTGTGGCAGAATTGAGGATTGAACTCAGACCCTTGCGCTTGCCAGGGAAGTGCTTATTCTAATAAGCTATCTCCCCCGACCCCAAAAAAGCTGTGGAGGAAGAAATTTGTTCTAGGTTGCGTCGGTCTTTGAGAGGAGCAGTTGCTTCCTACCTGAGCATTACATAGGCACTGGCTCTGATCTTTCCATTATATTGTCGCTGGGCGCCCAATTACATATAGCTGAGTCAGCACTGTTAAGGGAAGGTCCCTACTTACAAAATCCACAGATCAGAACTCCCTAGATACTTCCAGGGTATGAAATGCCTTGGGAAGCTGCTACACTATAGGCTTTCTGCTCATGAACTGGGGTGGAAGAAGCTAAGCGAGGATTCTTTCTCCACACAAAAGGAAGTTGAGCCGTGAGGCTGAGCCCCGAGTGCAGGTAGGGGTGAGGGCGGTGATAGGCAGGAGTTTAGGAGCGGGGTCTACGCTCCCTCCGCCAGCGCTTGCGCGTTGGGCTCCCGTTCCCTGCTCAACCCCGCCTTCAGCACCCGGGTTTTCAAATTTGAAACCTGCTTCTTTTCCCGCCCGAACTTGTTGACCAGCAGAGGGAGAAGGCAGGGCCGTGCGCCAGCCAATCATGCCTCAGAAGTTTCTCATCCCCGCCCAGAAGATGACGACAGCAAGCCCAGGCCCGCAACCCACGAATGGGTGAGCAGTGCCCGTCCGACCCCGCCCTCACAGTATTCAAGTGCTTGGCCGAGCCGGGACGCTGAGGAGATCGTTGTTCTAAGTGTCCGGCACGTCTCACTCGCTGGAAACTGAGACCCAAAGGCACCAAGGAACCGTCGGGGTCGCTAAATTAAGTGGGGAAGATGCAGTAACCCCTAACTTGCGGGAGCTCGCCAAGGAACCAAACCTGGAGCTGGCACCAGTACCTAGCCCAAGGGTCAGAGGCCGCTCCGAGGGAGCGGGCACCTGGAGGGTGGGCTGTGGCTCCCCAAGGTTCCGAAGAGGCGGGGCCAAGAGCAGGGCGTTCCCGCGGGCGAGGCTGTGGGCGGGGCCAGGGCCCTTATTTGTTGTCCTGTGTCAGTTACATTGTAACAAAAGTGGTACAGCCGCTGCTGTATCCCGCACCGCAGGTCTATCCGCTGCCAGGTGTAGTCGACATGGAACACATGGCCAGCAACATCCAGGTCCTGCTACAAGCCGCCGAATTCCTGGAGCGCCGCGAAAGAGGTGAGAAACAATCCTCACAGGACTCCTGGGCGACCTCGCTGCACTGGCCTTGGCTCCCAACTTGAACGAAAGATTCTTTGCTCTAGGACAGTTATTCCCGGGCTCTCCCTCCCTGAACCCGAAAGGAATCTGTGGATAGTTGGCAGGGAGGGTTTGGGGAGATGATTCTGGCGCCAAAACCTGACCTCATCCTGTAAGTGGCTCGACGAGTACAGTCCCTACTTGACACTGGCCGGAACTCTCTCTGACAGAGGCGGAGCATGGCTATGCATCGCTGTGCCTGCACCACAGTCCAGGGCCCATCCACAGGAGGAAGAAGCGTCCCCCACAAGCTCCTGGCGCGCTGGACAGTGGGCGGTGAGGAGGGCCGCAGGTGGTGGTGGGCTGGGTGGGCGTTGTCCCTCATAACCCCCTTCTGCGTTCATTTCCTTCGTTTTGCCTCTTCTAGACCAGGTACCTTGCTCTGAGAGACAGTCATACCTCTTCTGCCATCTTGCCACTCCTCAAACATGAACTTTTTTTTTTTTTTTTTTTCATTTATGGACTGCTTCTTGAGATCCTTTCATATGCCAGGAAGTGTGAAAGACTGTTCTGGGTCTCACTTCACTCTCACACCTACACTCCATATCACCGTCCCCTTTTCTTTTCTCGCAGTGCACTAACCCATATGCTTGCCCTCCCGTTTGAATGCCTTTCCCTCCAATACCCACTGGAAGTTTTTGTTTTATGCTCAGCTCAACTGTGACTTATGTCCAGGAAGCCTTTGTGTGCCTGATTGGCAGGGAAGCCCCATATGGACCCCTACAATCACCTGGGCAGGACTCTCAGCATTTGGTTCTTTGTGGTGTCTGATTCCCCTTCCCTTTTCCTGAGGGCTCTGATGCTTGAGGCCAGCACAAGGTCCTCACAGGTAGATTGTTTGGGGCAAATATGTGCAGCTTTAAGAGGTCCTGGCTTAAAGGGCAAGGCCAATAGCTAACAGCTCCTCACCCCATCCTTCCTGGTATTGGCAGATCTGTGCACAATGAGCTGGAGAAGCGCAGGTGAGTTCTACCCCAGCCCTGCAGCACCTCCCTTGAGCCCTCCCTTCTCAACTACCCTCTGGCCTTTGAGCTGGGACTCGCACTGCCCTCCAGACCCTTCCCCCCAGGAGGGCCCAGCTGAAGAGGTGTCTAGAGCAGCTGAAGCAGCAGATGCCCTTAGGGGCTGACTGTGCCCGATACACCACACTGAGTCTACTTCGAAGAGCAAGGATGCACATCCAGGTGAGGGGGCCTTCCCTGCACCTGGCAGCTTGCCAGGCTGTGTGGAGAGATATGGTGTGGAAGGCCTGGGTAGAACCAAGGAAAGAGCTATGTATACACTGACTATGTGACTTGGGAGAGATCTTTGTACTGTTTCCAAAATTATGGAATGGGAAGAAAAGCGGAAAATAACACAGAGAGTTGTTCTGAGGCTTCATTGAATTCACTCTATAAATGTTCGTTGTTGTTACTATTATTCTTAGATCTCAGCTCTTTGACCTTAAACAAATCACTTTAGCCTGTGGGAAAGGCTCTGTGATAAATCTTATGTAAGAGTCCCTTAAGTTGTAGCGGGTGGTCCCTGTTCTCTTGCTCCTATCCTTTGAGGCCTCCTGTTCTAGGTTCTCTGTCCTGATGCTCTTCTAGGAGGCAGTTACAGATAGCAGAAGGGGAAAGGACTATGAAGAGCCAGCTTCAGCTGACATGGCGATGCATGTTGAACAATCAGTTGGGATTACACTTACATGGTGTAATTTCAGCACCCTGGAAGGCTGTGGCAAGACAAGTTCTAGCCCAGCTTGGGCAATTTAGTGACTATCTAAAAAATACTGTCTAAAAAGGCTAGGGATTTATTTACCTCCAAGCAAAGATGCTAGGTTCAATCCCCAGTACTGAAAGGGGGGCTGGAAGGAGAAAAAGAAACAAGAAAGGGGGGAAAAAGCTGCCCTTCTCCAGGCTGCTGCAGCTGCTTTGCCCTCTGGTGGACAAGAATGGTTGTTGGTTGTGCAAAGTCAAAGGAAAAGGCAGCTATGTACACATTAGATGTTCTCTTAGAAACAATAAATTGTCCTGTTCTCCTGGCCTTTTGACAGAAGAAAAAAGAAGGCACAGCTGGGCTAAGGGGCAGGTGGCACAACTGATGAGAGCAGATTCAGGATCCAGGGCCAGGCTCCCTGATTTGCATTTTTTCCTTAAATATTTATTGAACACCTGCTCTGCAGGCCCCATTTTAGGCACTGAAGGCCATAGCAGGGACATATTCATATTCCTGCCAACAAAATAAATCATGGCTGTTGAAAGTATCTGCCGTCTTATAGATGCCTGCTGTAAGTCTGTGGCTGAATACTCTGGTTAGCAAAGGGAGCTTGCCAGGCCTTGTTCTCAGGTGGATGATATGTACTTCTCAGGCACTGGCTGGCCTGAAGGCAACATCTGAGGATTACTCTTTTGGCCTGGCTTTCTGTTTGGCTCCTAATGAGTTGTCTTCCACTTTGCCCAGAATGACCCCTTTGCTCTGCACAGATCTGGCCAGGTCCATCTCCTCCTGAAAACCCTGATAGGACACAGCCTCAGCCTCTCTCTCGAAACTCAATGTTCTCTCCATTCCAGGGCTTATCACTAAACCCATCCCTGCTAACACACATGAAAAGCTCAACTCTCCATGCTTCTCTGGCTCCCTCTTGGTAGCCCTTATTCTTTGTCCAAGTGCTACCTCAGCCCATTGTCCCCTTCTTGTTGAATAAATGAGTGCAGCCTTTTGCTTACTGAGGGCTGTGCATGGGAATGCTCAAGGACTATCCGATCCTAACCTCGAGGTGTGGCAAGGTCAAGATAAGGGGTGGAACCTCAGGACTCCTGGGAAGAACTCTGTTAGGAGTTATAAATTGTGAGCCTTTGTTTAGTTTTCTAACAGTGTGAGTTAGTTGGTAGCACTAAGGACATCTGACTGGGCCAGGGAGATGGCTCAGTGGAATAAGTGCTTCCCTAGAAGCACAAGGGCCTGAGTTCAATGTCCAGTTCCACAAAAAAAAAAAAAAAAAAAAAAAAAGAAATGGGGAGATCTGGCAGTTACTATGTGGTAGTACCTGACTGGTTTCTGTGGGTCACTGTATACAGCTGTACCTCATTCCCAGTCTTTATGGTCATTGTATCTGCCTAATTTTATTACTTGACTCAGATCTGAGGGCATTTGAGATTGCATAGCCCCCCATACTTTGCCCAACTAGATACATTAGCTATGGATGTTGGACAAGTTAGCTTCCCAGAGGACATAGAGCCCCTCCCAGGGGTCCAGACTGACACAGTGGCTTGTCTGATGTGACCTGCTGACCTCAGCCCCTGCTTCATGGGTTCTGCAGAAGTTGGAGGAGCAGGAGCAACGGGCCTGCTGGCTGAAAGAGAAGCTGCGCAGCAAACAACAGAGCCTACAGCGGCAGCTGGAGCACCTCCAGGGGCTGTCTGGGTTGGGGGAACGGGAACGGCTGCGGGCTGACAGCCTGGACTCCTCGGGACTCTCCTCTGAACGCTCTGACTCTGATCAAGGTGAGTGCCCCAAAACTCAAGGGCTTGAGGGGTGTGTGGGCAGACTAGGGTTCCTAACTGGCCCCTTCCTGTGCAGAGGAACTGGAAGTAGATGTGGAGAGCCTGGTGTTTGGGGGTGAAACAGAGCTCCTGCAGAGCTTCAGTGCAGGCCAGGAGCACAGCTACTCACACAATCCTGGCACTTGGCTATGATGCTCACCGCTCATACTGGGCTGATCCCGCCAAGCAGGATCCCTCTCCAAACCTTGGGGGCTGCTTATCAATTGGGATGGACTGAAAGGACACTCCTATGGGAACAGGTACTTCCTGGA
Organism: Ctenomys sociabilis; assembly: GCA_004027165.1. NCBI lineage: Eukaryota > Metazoa > Chordata > Mammalia > Rodentia > Ctenomyidae > Ctenomys > Ctenomys sociabilis. Next base: position 653 of record PVKA01017776.1, on the reverse strand, counting down.
CTTTGCTGCTGGCTACAAGGTGGCCCCTCCTGTGTGGCTGGGGGAGGTATTTGGGATACCCCAGAGCCCCAAAGGGTAGGCAGCTTGGGCCTTCCAAGCATTAAGGTAGCACTTGCTTGTGCTGTTCCTACTGGGCCAGGAGCTTCTTAAGACCCTCATGTGCTTTCCCAGACAAGGGCCCTAGCCTTCACCCCATATATACTGTACAGTATTTTTCATTAAAAGCCTCTTTCGTAACTTCCCATCCATGGTCTTGCCTGATGAAAACAGGAAGTCCAGCCACAACTGGAAAAGAGGAAGACCAGCAGCCACCACCAAAACCGACTATACCAGGGAGTACATTTAATCCTCAGAACTCAGGTTTTCTCTTTGACAGCACTGAGGCAAACTTGATGTGATCTGCCTGAGGTTCCAAACCAAGAAGCACGAGTCTAGAACCAAACCAAAGCCTCCACTACAGAACTTGGGCTGATTGAATTCAACAAGTATTTATTGAGTGCCTGTTGTGTGCTAGGTATTGTTCCAGGTACTTGGGTCACAGAGAACAAAGAGCCCTGCATTTTGCTCGTGACCCTGGGCAAATCTCCACACCTTTCTGCGCCTGTTGGCAGCTGCCCAACGGGAATAAGCAGGATGGGCTGGGACGTGGATAC